>OMKN01013872.1:0-23442 GCA_900302345.1 Melanonus zugmayeri | reverse complement strand
AGACCAGTTAGTCAGGCTGTTTGTACAGCAGGCCAGCTATATGTTTAGCTATTTACCTCACCACTGAGCTATGTGATAGAGCTGCTAGATAACTCAGTGCCAACAGTGAGATATGAGTTTAATGCACACGCACACACACACACGCACGCACACACACACGCACACACACACACACACACACACACACACACACACACAGTAAAATAAACATTCCAGTCTATAGTAGAATGCTTTTGAAGAAAAATTGAGAAAAAAACATAAATCATTCCAACAATGTTGCAACACAGTGTGTGTGTGTGTGTGTGTGTGTGTGTGTGTGTGTGTGTGTGTGTGTGTGTTTGTAGCAATAATAATATTGCTGGCATCCTTTTAGAGAAAAATAAAAAAATCAATATAATATAAATGTCAAAGTATTTATTATCAGACATGCAACATGGCGTTGTCATTCTGTACAGGACTTTCTTATTATATGGCCTACAAGGTCTTCTACGTAGTAAAAAAACACACAGTCATGTGTGGGATGAAATGCAGGATGCTCACATTGACCTCACAGACCTGATGGAGCATCTGACCGCACACACACACACACACACACACACACTCTAACCCTAACCTCAAGACACCTCCACCTTGAGCCAGATGGAGGTCTTCTTTATTTAGATTTATATCATCATGTCACGCTTTTGCACAAAAACACTTAGCTATAATGTATATACTGTTTTATTTAATGTATTGTTGGGTTGAAGGAATGAATGACTGTTTTTACGAGTCTTTATTTCAGATATGAGTCTTTATTTCATACTGTGACAAGAGTACCAAACAGAGTTCTCTTGCCGTCAGGATGACCCATGTCAGTGTCAATTGAGGAGTGGAATTGAGGAGCCGGCAGCGTCTCCTCCACACGGCATGTAGGATCCGGCCTCACTGTGGGGGGAGAGCAAACAACCGTGAGAATATGAACAGGTAACTTCATTACACTCACCACCCGCAGCTGCATCCGCCCCCCTTGTTTGCAACCTGATGCCGAGCCACACCCCCTTCACCTCCACATATCTCCACCGCCCGACTTAGGCCGGGGAGCCGTCCGGCCGACAACCAACTCCCCCCCCGCCTTGCTCCGGCACGCGGGAGAGGAAGTAACGTGGTAGTAACGTAGGGCGTCGACCACCCACTTGATGGCCAGACATTCCTTCTCCACGGTGCTGTACCTCCCCTCCTGCTCAGACAGTTTGCAGTTTGTTCGGTCTGCAAGACAAAAGGAAACAAAGTTTAAAAAGGCACCCCACAGAGAGCCTTTTTAATCCTCTCAAACGCCACCTGACACTGCTCGGTCCACTGGACCGGATCTGACCATTTCCAGTGAGGTCGGTCATGGGGCTGGAATGCCCTCACCTGCTTTTTAGTGTCAGGCTGCAGACAGGCTGCGATCGCCTCAGTCGTATCTATCTGCGGGCGCACCTGCCCGCCGCCTAAGTGGTACCCCAAATACCGTACCTCCCTCCGTCCAATTACACACTTCTTTGGGTTGGCCGTGAGCCCCGCCCACCTCAGTGACTCGAGCACCGCCGCCACCCACTGCATATGCTGCTGCCAGGTGTCACTATGAATAATGACATCGTCCAGCTAGGCAGCAACATACTCAGTGTGCGACCGCAGCACCCGTTCCATGAGGCGCTGGAAAGTGGCTGGGGCTCTGAACAACCCAAACGGAAGTGTGTTGAACTGGTACAAACGGTACGGAGTGGAGAAGGCAGATTTTTCCTTAGAGTCAAGGGAATCTGCCAGTAGCCCTTAAATCCAGTGTCGAAAAAAAATTAGCTGTGGCTAACCGATCTAGGAGTTCGTCGGCACGAGGCATTGGATAGGCATTGAACTTTGACACACTATTCACCTTGTGATAGTCAACACAGAAGCGAATACACCCATTGGACTTGCAAACAAGCACGATGGGGCTAGACTAGCCACTGTGCGACTCTTCCATTACCCCCATTTCCAGCATGGCCTTTAATTCGTCCTGCACAATTTTCCGTCTATGCTCGGGTTGTCTATACGGCCGTCACGCCGGGTCTCAATACGTTGATCAATGAGCGATGTGTGGCCCGGCAGTGGAGAGAAGACGTCAGAAGAAGCCAGAAGCCGTACTGCAAACAACAGAGGGTCGAGCCATTTATCCCAATTATGACTATACTCGTTCATGAACTTACGCAGCATGAACTTTAATGTCTTGTTAAACCGCTCCACCAGACCGTTGTTCTGGGGATGGTACATGCTGGTACGAATTGATTTAATCCCAAGTAACCCATAAAGTTCACGGAGTGTAGGTGACATAAATGAAGTGCTTTGATCAGTCAGGATCTCTTTCGGGATCCCGACTCAGGAGATTAATTGAAACAGTGCCTGTGCTACGCTCTTTTTGCCAAGATAGAGCGTAGGTGAACTGCCTTGGGATAGCGGGTTGCGTAATCAACAATGACTAATACAAATCTAAATCTAGCGTTCTAATGGCCCCACAAAATCCATGCCAATCCTTTTGAAGGGGGTCTTAATGGGAGTGGGCGCAACAGCGCTTTTGGGGTGGGACATTCGCAACAGGACGCACACCACCAACGTATGTCCGTGTAAATGCCCGGCCAATAGAAGCGGGCCATGAGCCGTCTTATCGCAGCCTAGGTGACTTGCCATTGAGCTATGTTGAGCCGCCTTGGAAATCATTTTCCGACGACTTTTAGGAACGAGTAACTGACTCACATCTTCCCCTGACTGTGTGTCAAGACTTATCCTATATAATCTGCCCCTGACATGTCGTGGAATTTTAAGCGTCCACTGCACGCTAATTAGTGGGATGAACTCCGGAAAATACCACTCTGAAACATAATCTTTAAATACAATTATAAAAAGATTTATTCTGCAGAAGGAGAACAAGGCATGTACAAACATTCTCAATCGTTCTCTTCGAGCTAATCTCGGGGGCTTCACTATATAGGTTGTTTTGAGATACACAGGTGATAAGAGCAGAAAAGCAAGCTGACTCCGTCCTTCTCAGGGCCAGCTGGGATCGGGCTCTCTGTGAGGCACAGAGAGTCCCAGATAGTTATGATTATAGAGTAGCACAGGAGTTGGGACAACATCCAAGTACACATTGACACAGGTCAACCGAGTATGTATATTGTCATTTTTCCATTACAGACGTGACAACTGCATCAGGGCATACCCATTGGCCATCAATTCTAATCACTTGGTCTAGGGCTGAGCGTAGAGTCTCGTCCTGAGATGGCTTAAGGGGGAAATCTCCCACCGGGGGAAACTGCGAGGCCAGTGGGGCCTCCTCCACCGGACGAGCTGGCATCACCGCTGAGCACAGCGCACATTCCACATGTCCCTGGCAGCTGTGCACGCATACCCCCTTTGGAAACTAACCTACGGAAGCCCAGCCAATCAGTGCCTAATAGGAGGGGACATGACAGACAGAAGCTAACCGTGGCCTTCACCTTATGCTTCTTACCTTGAAAACAAATTTCCAGGGTCACCACCAGATAATGATGCACATCCCCATGCACACATTTAATTTCCACCCACGACGCCTCCAATAAAGACCCGGGCCAAACCAGGCTTTGATGGATCAGGGTTTAGCCCCCTGAATCCAGCAAAGCCTGATAGATCCTTACTGGAATGCTGTATCTACTCTCCTGAAGAGGTCGACGCCAGAAAGCGGTGGCGGTGTCCTGCTGGGGTGAGGCCCAGCCGATCCAATAGGGCCCTCCTGAGGTCCTCGTATGATGTACGGACAGCAGGGGGAGCCGCCTCACCCCCCACTGGACGCGGGGCCACCCACATGCCTCGGCCATCCTGCAGGAAGGTCTCTATATCGTCCCCTGGCCCTCCTAATTGTTGTATTTCTACTGTTCATTGTCCTACAGGGCCAGCTGGAACTTTCTAAAAGAGAAAACACATCTCTGCTTGAGAGAGAGCGTCAGCTACAACTGAAAGTGAAGAACTTACAGAGTTGCCTAAAAAATGAAAAAGAAGAGGTACAGATTATGTTATGTTTAACTTCATGGCAAGTGTGTATTGTGAAAACAGATCCGGTTTCCAGGGGGGAAAACATGTTGAATTTCACCAGCTTGTGTTTGTTTTGTCAGGTACAAAGACTCCAAAACATAATTGCTAGTCGGGCAAGTCAGTACAATCATGATATGAAGAGGAAGGAACGAGAGTTTGGCAAACTAAAAGAACGCTTGAATCAGCTCCTGGTCGACAAAAAGGAGAAGACACAAGGTCTAAAATGTTTAATATGCTGCCTGTGTATATCCGTTTTTCATTTAGACATATTAAAGTACATCGAAAAATTATTTCTAATTTTTTTACTTATTTTTGTACTTGCAGCAATGGAAGTGTTAAATTACATTGGACGTGCTGATGGGAAAAGGAGCCTGTGGAAAACTGTGAGGACAGAGGCCAGGTATGTTCTGTGGGTTTCAACAACTAGGACTCAATGAAATGAAGAGGTTGTTTACATGAGATGAATTAGATTTGAGGAGCATCATTATCATACAATAATATGATATTATTACGTCATTATTATTACATAATAATAATGACAAGATTACAGAATCTGGATGCATATTGTTATGAGGCAGAACTTTCTATTAGTACGGATGTCAATGTTTACAACAGAAGAACTGGCTTATTTTATAATAATGTATTAACTGACCAATAACAATTGGCTTATGTTATAATCATCAACTTAAGTACGTTTTTAAGTAAAACTTAAAATACTTTCATCATTGGTCAAGACACAACCAAGACTCTTGTGTTCTGTAAAGCAAACCACTAATTCACAGCGTCCTTCTGAACTCTACATTACCGGATATGTGTGTGAATTATCGTCCCAAAGGCACGAAGGGGAGATGTACCGGACCCTGCTGAGCGACTACGACGCCCGCCAGAGGGAGCTGGTGCTGGAGAATGCGGAGCAGCGGAAGGTTCTGCAGCAGATGAAGAGAGACATGGTCTCTCTGCTGCGTAGCACGAAGCCCGCCAGGAGAGGAGAGAAGCCTGGCGACGCCCAAACTCAGGTCGGGAAAAGATGCCGTGGCACTGGTGAACCAGGCTCATGTAAAAATGTAACAAATCATACGGAAAAATGTCATGAAAAGTATACAGAAAATGTTTCGAAAAATGCTCATCCTGCAGGGTGCTTTTGACAGCCAAATCAAATGTAAACCGTTAAAAAAACGGACGAAGATCTGCCAGATTGGTTTGCTGGATTAGATTATCGGATTCCTTATGATGAACTTCCCCCCAAGCTGCTTGCTGTTTGTGTGGTCCTGAAATGCACCAGTGTCATTACATGATATCATGACATCTTCGATACTGTACAGGCAGACTCGGAGGATGAGGAGGAGGTGTTTGAGTCCAGTAAAGAGGAAGCGGAAGGGTCTTGCGTGGACGCCAGGGAGAAGCTGACTCACAGTATTCGCCTGAAGTGGAGGAAACTCAAGAGCCACATGGAGAGACTGGACAGCCAGGGTAGTTGACCTCAAGTTCATCGTGGAAGTAGAAGTAGAAGAACTTTGACATACCTTTTTGTAAAGCCAGCTCACCCTTGGTATTTTTCTTTTTCTAATTTTTTAAACCTACATTTTAAAGAGTGAATCATAAGTATGAGTGTCTATAGAGCTCCTGGTAAAATGCTAGACATGGCTTGATATTAATTAATTGAATTTTAATAATATGCTTAATACAAGAATGCTTGTACCCATTATGTGTTCATAGAGCACTTTTAGTATTTCCCAAGGTTTCACATTCATGTTCAACTGATTTAACAGCTACTTTGAACAGCTATAGATCAGCAGAGACCTCTATTGGTAAGAAAATAGTATTAACAGCTCCAGAAAAGTGTTAATGCTATTTTTAGATGGTATATTAAAATATTTATTTTATAATAGATTTAAGATTTTATTTTACAATATTATACAAAAAATATATATTTTAATGAATAAATACTAGTTTCATTTGTTCACCAACTCAACGCCTAAGTGATTTATACTCTGGTTGCTGTGGTGTCGTGTGGTGGCTCAGCGTCTTTAGTGCAGGCAGGCAAGGGGTCCCAGCATGATGCCGTCCCCCTGGAGACCCATGAGCAGGAGATGGAGCGGCTGAAGCTAGAGATCCAGCAGTGCAGAGACTTCATTCACAGCCAGCAGCAGCTACTGCAGGTCTGAGCTTCACATTTGATGTTGACATGGCTCACCATTCTCTTCTCGCAAATGTTTCTGAATTGTACAAAAAAAATACTTTGAATGCTAGTAGTAGAAAAATTGAAGTAGAAAAGTTACATAGTGCAGGTTTTTTTTATATAACCTGGGCCGGTTTTACGGTCCCCTTTTTAAACTTGCAATCTGTTCCAGTTTCCCTATCATTTTCTTTCCTTGGCCTAACAGCAGCAGCTGACGGCATCACTTTAAATAACTCCCTTTTTTAAATGTAACTTGGGCTTTGGTTACAGTGATTTACAGTTACTTCTTGTATACATCAGTAATCAGTTACAGTTACCTTTGTCCCTTGGCCTAACAGCAGCGGCTGAGCTCCCCGTGTGAGGAGGAGGCGGCGGCATCGCTACTGCACAGCGGTCACATGCTGGGGGAGAGAGGGAGGCCGGGAGAGAGGGGGAGACTGGGGGACGAATGGAGGACGCTGGAGGAACAGAGGACCCACCTTGAGAAAGAGAGGAGGAACTTCACCGAGGCTGCCATAAGGTTGAGCCATGAGGTGGGCGAAAAACACAAAGAACAAATACACTCAGTATACGTTATTAAAAGTGTGTTAAATATGTCAAACTCTGTCATTCTTACATCATGTAATTCTTACATCATGATTCAACATGCCTTTAATTCGGTGTTGTCGTTAGTTACAAACTCAGTCAAGCATGTTTTATCCATATAGTTATGCAACTCCTCCAAATGCTTATTGTTCCGACCTGATTTGAACCATTATTGGATTAATCAGTTATGTCATGTATGTATGAATTTTCATATATTTTCACAAATTCTCACAGCGGATGATCTTTGAAGAGGACCGCGCCACATGGCTCAAGCACCAGTTCCTAAACTTGACTCCATTCACTGACCAGAACAAACCCCAGATGACAAAATCTAAAAGTGCCCTTTCAATATGTGAGTCTTTGTTTTAGTGTTGTTTTAGTATTGTTTTAGTAAACCTCATCATATGTAATGACTAACTTGTAAATCACTTACACTGTTTCTTTGACAATATCAGAAACTTTCCACCACCAAGACAATGAAGTCATACGAATGTTACAATTATGAATGATTAATGATCAATTATTGAGGATTAATTCTGAATTATTCCACTATGCAGGTGAGCTGGAGGCTGCAGCAGTGTTCTCTCCAGAATGCTTGCATGGATCCCCGTCCCCTGAGAGCTCTTCCTCACCTAGATGGCAACCGCTCCAAACCCAGTCCACAGCAGACCTTTATCGCAGTCTTCAACCCTCCCCAGAAAATGGGTACCGGTAAGGGCACAGCTATCTGTCCTGAAGTAAAAAAAATATGTATATACTTTTTAGGAATAAAAGCCCTGTCAACGTTAAAGTGTTTTATTATCAAATGTGCAGTATAACATTTGTACAATGAAATTCTTATGACAGGGCAATGGTAATATACACACAGTAGTGATAATACATAAAAAAGCAGGTAGTCTAGGTATAATATTAAATATGAGGTACAAACTTGTACAAGTAAAACAATATTTACAAGTGATACTGTACAATAAAGTGACTGTGTGTAAAAAAAATCTCTCTTTCAGCCAGAGCACGACCAAACCAAACAGAATTAACGGTTGCATAGGAGGAGAACTGCCTGTTGGTTCTAGTGGGGAAATGACCACCATGTGCAAACAATGGACCAGCTGAAATAAAGATTACAAATAAATAATGAACTCACAATAAACCCATGTGTGATGGCGAGAATGAGGACTCCATGTGTGTGAGGTCATTGGGCTTTTAACAACCGTTTATAATGTTGAATACCGTGTGGTATTGTAGTAGTACACCTGGATAGCAAAGGCCAGCACTTTCCTCGTCAAGCAGTTGGTCGATATCAGTTAATAAAACTTTATTCATATAAAAAACATCAATACAAATTGCTTGACAAGAGAAACAACACAACAAGAAGAATAAATAACAGTAAAAAAAATCTGAATCACAGAGATACATCTGAGAGGTAGATTTAAACAAACAAACAAACAAACATGATTGACAACAAATGAAAGAGCCAAAGAAAAAAGTTACATGCAACCCCCTGGTGTTATGGATATGGGTTCTGCATCTCTTAATAGTAATTGATTCACTTGTCCATGTGTTTTAATAGTATTTTTAGATGTCTCATGTTTCATTTGTATTTTGTAATTTTTTTAAGGTAGTGTGAATGTTTTGTACTCATGCGATCTTAGCAGATATGTTCGGAGTGTGTGGGTCATTCAGTGATACCCGACCATTGCACCCAACTCCATCTGAGCAATAGTTCATTGTTTACACGAAGCAAGGTGTTGTGTGTAACTTTGTTTGATATCATTAGATGATCATTAGAGAATGTTATGTTTTGGTTTCATGTCATATGAATAATTGTCAAAATATTTTAGAATGTAGAGTAAAATGCTGATGTTAAAATATATGATCTATAATAATAACACGTTTATAATACTTAGAAATCAATCGAGGTTGAGTCGCTAATTGTATAACAGTCCTTATGGAACGCCTATGCTATAAGTGGACATTATGAGCAGGTGCCTAATAGCATCAACAATGTAAAAGCATCAACAATGTTAGCAAAGCACATTGAAAGCTACACATGCAGTATCTTTGTTTTCCATCTTTGTCCAAGTAACAAATGGACAATCAATAGAAGCTGGGTATCACAGCAGATGTTTATGAAATTTTGCTTTAAAATTTACTACAATCTATAAGGAGGAAAAGAAAGGTAGACAAATAATGACGCCAAGCTGTTTTTATGCAATAAATGTGAACTCATGTTTTTACAACTTGATAAAGTGTTTTCCTGTGTTTTCCATGTTTTATGAAAGCAGTTATCGAAAAAAGAGGCATTGCTTTTAGTCTTTTTAGAGCTCAGAAATGGTTGCTAAGCAATAAGAAATAATAGCTCTGTGTTAACAGCAGTGTTGTTAAATTCAGTAGTGTAACAACTGAATTTATCATATAATTTCCAATTCATTATTTTAATAATTGAGATCTCAAATATTTATTTTGTGTTTAAATTATGAATAGTAGCTTAATAATATCAGACAAAAGATTTGTGTTACAGTTTTTAATAATGTGTTGTGCTCTGAAAGGTCTGTTTGGCATGGGCCTGTGTTGGGTTTAGCAGGCCACAGACTGATATTAGTATGCAAATGTGTCCAATACAACCCAATACAGTATAATAGGTATGTGAATAGGTATGTGATCAGGACAACTGCCACCGTTAAAAAAGAACCTGGTGCCCTTTTTATTAACGGAGGTCTCTTGGTGGATTAGTAAGTACACTGTTTCAATTGTGTGTTGGGGTCAGAGTGTATTGTCAACAGTTCGTCCATCACTCTCAGGCTTTTCAATGTTCTCTTTGATGTTCTCCTTCTGTTCTCCTATCTCAAGAAGCAGGTGTACGATTTGTGTTTCCATGAGTAGACCTGAACAAATGTCCAACCATCAGCATTGGTTCTCACAGTTCGTTCATCAAAACCCCGACACCTACAAATTGAACTACATTATCTAACCAATCTAACCGATTGATTTAATTTTATTTTGATTCGTGATATATTTCATGTTATATTTGAACACTTTCAGAATACAGAAGTGAAATGACAAGTAACTGAAGGGTGGGTCTAGTGAGCAGGGCTTGGTCAGCTTAAGCACAGTGAGTGGTGCAGCTGCAGGTCAAGTGGGCCTCGGTGGTTTCCCTCAGGTCCACACTCTGGTCCAGGATGCTGTTCAGATCCTCAGAGCTGTTCTGGTTAGCGTCTGAAGGATGAGAAAACAACAATTATGTATAGAGGCTTTGTCAGCATTATGTGTGTGTGTGTGTGTCTTGTGTGTTACTATTTACTATTAAGTAGTAAATAGTAACAGTTACTTTTTCTTTAGATACATGTAATTAAGGAGCAGGTATTGGGTGTTAAGTCATCTTGCTCAAGGATGCCTACAGGATGACTGCGGACAATTAGACCCAGAACTCTTTCGGCTTGGGGGTCAAACACCCTACACACCACTACTAGACTATTCTGCCCGGTTGCATTATATCTGTTGTATTGATGTGTAAAGGAATAAGGAAAGGTGATAAGGTGGTAGTGAGGATGCACACCATGAGGCAGGCAGTGGAAGCCAATGGTGACGGGGGTGGTCTTGACTGGGAAGCAGCCAGGAAGGCAGCGCAGCACCGTCTCAACCGAGTAGCATTTAGACTCCTGGCCGTGGACCATGAGCTGCCTCCCCAGCTTCACCGACTCTTGTCTCATACGGCACTCTGTAGCGGAGAAGAAGAGCAAAGTGTTATGCTTAACATTTTTAAGTTTCCCATACCTACATTTCTACTATTCTTATTGTGCATTTTTTTGTACATTCTTTTGTTGTTTTTATTCTTATTTTAATGCTCTTTTTAAAAATAATCTCTTCTTGAATTCTTGTTACTGCCCTGCTGTGCTGTGTGACACCCCCGCATTCCCCCATCTGGGATTAATAAACTACATCTTATCGTATACAAATTATGAATGGAAAGAATATATACATGTGTTCTTCCAGATGAGTATGATGAACTACAAGCGAAGCCGAGGTGGAGTCAAGTCAAAGCAGTGTTACCGGAGGTGTCGCGGCAGCTCTCAGCGGGGATCACCCAGGAATGACCATAGCTGACAGCGTCCTTGGCCAGGTGTCCGCTGGGGGTGCGGAACTCCTGTCTGACCTCTCCGTCGGCTTTTCCACAGAGTCCACAGGTCTGTCCCCTCATCCAGTCCGCCAACTTGACCTGTGAGTCCACATCGCATTGTGTCAGATTACCTGGCAACTGTATGTATTCATCTGTGTCTGTTTGTCTAGGCACCTGCTACAATTCTTGGGATTAAAAAAACAACAACACACAATTATTCCAGCTGGCAATAGTCCAAAAATACACCCAACCATCTCCAGGTCAAGATAATAAATATTAAGAGTTTGAATTTCATTAAATGTCCTCATTCTATTCTATCGTTCAAAGGTTCTTAGCTGTATTACCTTCCATGAGTTCTTGTCAAAGTAGACTTCATGAAGACCAGCGCTGGGAGCATATACAGAGATGCCCTCGCCCTTAGACCTGATCTGGATTTTATCTGAAGTGGAAAAGCATGTTGATTCAATTGTATATAGGTACATTCATAATTTGAATTACATGAAGTCAGCTGCCACGGCTGAAAGATATGAAGTTGTAGTACTAGTGCCATTACAATGAAGTTAGATGAGTTTTATAAACCTGTGGGGTGCAGGTAGGGCAGGTTGTTGAAGGGGATTTGCATGCCGTTAACTTTCACAATCACGTCGTCATTCATAGGGTACAGGTCAATATCGCTAAAAGAAACGATAAAAGAGGCATTTGGTTATGCATATGCACATGGCAACCAAATGTCTTCGTTTTTTCACAGACACACAAATACTCACATGTCAGCAATCTTCACATTGATGTGGTTTTGTTCAATGTTGTCCTTCTTCAGCAGAACCATGAATTTGAGCTCCTGGGAGCAATCCTGGGCCAGAACCTGGTTACAAGATACGGGCATCTCGTTCCTGTACCTCCTGTTGTTGAATGTGGTCAGGGTGTTCTTGGCAAAGTTACACTCAGCTGGAATGGTAAAAACAGTATTTACTGATCCACAACATCAAGGGATGGCAAATACCTTCAGCCTCTACAGTAATTTTACCTGCATTAAACTGAGCCAAGATGTATTGGACCTTGTCAATGATGTTGTCTTCAAAGGGAGTAAGGCTGTTGATTCCTTCCAGAGGCAGAGCGATGGGAAGACGCAGGGCCATCTTGTAAATGGTGCGCTGTAACAACAATAACAACAACAACAAACAAAAAGGATTGTTTGTTCTTATTCAACGTGGCATATCGGAGTCATTTCTAATGAACCGAGTGATCGATTTGACATACCTTTGGTGATTTCATGATCACATTGAGGTTCCTGTTAGATGTCGTGACCACGATGAGCGAAAGCTCCCGCTCGCTGTTGATCTCCTTATCTTCAACGAGTCCGGCCAGGATGGAGGAAGGAATGTACTCATAGACGCTGTAAGAGGAAGAGCAATACACAAGCATGAGCCATTTGAAATAGGCTGCGTCACATGACAGTAGTGCGGTACAGGCTGCATGGACGGGGTTGCTCCTACATCTTAGCGTATTTCTTGAAGGCAGATGGCAGTTTTTCCCAGGAAAGTCTCAAACGTGCCGCAGGGCTTTTGGCAACCAGGCCAGTGTCAGCTGTGAGCATGGTGCTGTATTGCTTGCATTCAGCTCCCCAGGCAATCCTGGCCTTGGCAATCTTGAACATGCAACATCACAGTATAAGCCATGCCAAGGAGAAGATTATGCAATACAACATAACATCATTTTTATAGCAGTTGTTTTTATCCAAAGGTACTTCCAGGTGAAACTGAGAACAATCAATGCACACAAGCAATATTAACTACAAATATGTAAGTGCTCCATGAAAGTTTTTATAGTGCAGAATAGCTTTAGGAATCAACAAAGGTTGTTTTTTAGTTTTTTTGCTTATAGTTGTTTATGAAATAAATGTGACTTACATGGTTGCTAAGCAGAACTCCATCAGCACAGAATTTCCAGTTGTCAACCTTGGGCAAAGCTGCGATGATCAGCTGGACTCTGCCGGTGGGCTTGTCCAGGAAGGCAGAGCACTCGTATCCCATCGTTTTGTTGTCAGCCCTGACCACGCGGAACATGACGGCGAAGGAAGGAGCAGTGGTGGTGGCAAGGAATTTATTCTGTGAAGAAAGTACGAAAGTTGCAATCCCAAATGAATGGACAGCAGAATAATTGTGTGGCGTAAAAAGGAATAATATTTTGTCATTTGGAAGATGCTTTTATCCAAAGCGACTTTCAGTAACTACAGATACATGTCATGAAGGAGAAAGTAGGGGCTTAGGCATCTTGCTCAAGGATACCTACAGTTAGGTGGCGGACATTGGAGATAAAACACCCTAAAATACAAGTCTCACCTTGTTGTAAATGGCCTGGAAGCTTGAAGCGCTGCTTCTGCTTGTGGAGGCTCTAGTTGCAGAGATGGCTTGAGAGACGATCGCCTGTACATTTGGTGTACAGTAGGGGTTGCACGACTTCTGATTTTTTCAAGTTGACTAGTCGATCAATAAAATCGACTAGTCGACGACTAGTCGATGACATACACACGCACGCAAAAAACACTAGTCGACTAGTCAACTTTTCTGTGCAAGCCCTAGTGTACAGTATTGAATTAGTTGTCAGCACAGAAAACATCGAAACATAGAAATCTAGGAATGTTATCATGTACAAATCATAGATATTAGACAGCTTATCTACCTGCTTCTTGTGGTCCTTCTGGAACTTCAGTGGGTACACAACAGTCTATATGGAACAAACACAGAATGTAATCTCAGCAAATATAGACATACACTGTATATACATGGCCAGTTCATAAACATCAAGCATCATCTTCATGAATTTCTCAGGGGGGCAATCTTACGTTGGACAGACGGCTCCTGGCAGAGTGTGAAGAGCTGGAGGAAGACATGGAGCTAGACCTGGAGGAGGATGAGGATTTGGAAGATCTGCTGCTGCTACAGCTGCTGCTGCTATGGCTGCTGCTGCTGCTGCTGCTTCTACGGGCTTGGCTGGCCTGCTGCTGGGTTGTGTCGATCACCATGCGGTTGACTCTGGATGAGGCCCTGGAGGAGGAGGCGAAGGAGGAGGAGGCTGACGACGACCTGGAGCTCAACAGAGCGCTGGTGCTGCTGCTGGAGTGGGAGCTGCTGGATGAAGAGGAAAATCTGGTGGCATTCTTCTTCATGCCGGGAGCCAGGATCTTCTTGAGCTTGAGCAGCGCTGGTTTGCCCTGGGCGGTTTCTTCTTCTTCTTGGCTCAGGTTGATCTGCTTGATGATCTTCTGTGCAGCCTTTGGTCCGACTTGGACCTCCATCTCCAGTCTCTCGATCTCCTGTCCCTCAACTGGCAAAAAATAAACAACAGACACACACACACACACACACGCGCACACACACAAGAAGTTAGTGTTATTGATTTGAGGCACATAGCGTTTTTTTGCATGCATCATATTATGTGTTTTCTTTTAGTACTTGCCATGTTTAATGTTCACAGTGACAATATGTTTTCCAACCAGTTTGTAGAGAGGTGTGTTCCTGATGAAGGCAGCATCCTCAGACTCGAGCTTGACGCAGGTCTTGAATCCCATGGTGGCTAGTTTAGCACAATACTTCTTCTCAAAGCGGGCCAGCTTGGACTTGATGATGGGCTTCATTCCAGACACCGTATCATAGATGATCTCTGAGGATTCGGACTCTGAAAATAAGAAGGGACCAAGTATAGTAAGTAAGTTATAGTGCAATGATGGTGATTTGTAATTACATCATTGAAAACAACCCACCGCGCTACCAGAGAGGATGGAGTCGGCCTTAGAGATGAACTGCCTGCCAATGAGGGCCTCCAGGATCTCTGCAGGAATGATGGGCACTATTCTCTCCGCAGGGAGATCCTCAATGTTTCTTGCCACCGCGAAACTCTCATAACTGTTGAATGTAAAAAAAAGGAAAAGAAAAAAATATTCAGGTCCGGGTTGGGAAATACACATGAAGATCTCGTGGTGGTGCAGGTGATGGAGCTCTGTCAGTAAGGGGAGAGATAGGAGGGGACGTGGCTCTCAGCACCCATACTTATGTACTAACACTCTTGGGTTTAAAACATGGTGTTCTGACAAACTGAGCCACCTGCTCAGGACGGGCTACCTAAGCTAATGAGCATGATGCGCACGCCGTATTTTTCACACGTCAAAATCTTACAGCCTGCCCATTATTTTGAGCTACCTAGACCGAACCTATATGCAAAAGCTTATGTATTTAATATTCAAATTCATGATCAGCTATGTTATAGTATAGCTAAACAATTTCACGTAGCAGCCTATTCTATATCAGCTACTTATATTTGACATTGACTTTGTTTGTAGCTTTTGACGAGGCATTATATTTGATCAGATTAATAAATCTGTTAAAATGTTCAAGAATTTAACAAAATATAGGCTGGATGCTGGGTGCTATCTGGAATCCAGTGTCTGTTACACTCCTTCACAGACTTTTTATTTTAGTTTGGAGGAAGTCTAAAGGAAGTTTTATTTACCGCACGGTTGCAAGATGTTCGGGCACAACGACGGGCAATGCCTGTAGCTTGAAGTAGCCTTCGGTGATATCAAGTTTGGCTGCAATTTTGGCTGGCAGGATAATGTTGACCTTGGCTCTGATGAGCACGGACGACTGGAGCAGGTCAGTGTTCACGCCCATCACAGCAAATGACTGAACAGCGATACTAGAAGAAACAATGGATTTGATTAATTTCATGAATCATCTTATCTTGTTTATATATATATATATATATATGATTTTAGGACTACCAACCAGACCTACCTGGGCCTAATCTCAGTCTCTAGGTTCATGTCGGCCTTCAGCAAATTAGCCAAATGGAAGTTTTCTGGCAGAGCAGGTGTGGTGCTTGCCTTGACTAACAAAATAAAGGGAAAAACATTGCACATCTCACTTATTGGAAAAAATATTTTCAATCCACATAATGCAATTCTCTTATCTTTCTAAGCAAATAAAAATCAACCTGTGGTCATTAAATGTACATTATTATCACATTTATAGCAGAAAGTAGTATTCATTATGTATCACATCATAACTACCAATTATGGTGAATCCAGAAGAAGAAAAACCCAGAAACGTGTTCTTCTAGGTGTATTTACTGTAGATTGAAGTCAATTACTTTGGACGGCGGCATTAGCAACAGCAGAGGTGTACAGGCTGAGCTCCACAGGGAAACCTGCAGCGGTTGGGACGATGCGGCGGACCTCAGCAGCCAGCAGGGCCTTAGTGTAGTGGGCATTGATTCCGGACAGCAGACCCCTCAGAGCATTCTTTGCCATTTCCTGAACCTGGGGTGCAGTGGCCAACTAACGGGAGAAGCAAAGTATAATTTAACAGCGTGATTTAAAACAGTTTCATATTAACATTGTTAATAAGATACATAGTATTGTTACTTAACATTAACACAATGTTGACAATTGTTTAGGAGCTGAGGAATTGTAAGTTGAAGCTTACTGCAATGGCCTTATCGACCAGAACTTTGTCCATGTTGGCGAAGGCAATTTCCTGGCCCAGGAACTTGATGTACACAGAGGCAAGAGGCAGGCTAGAAGGCAGAGACCTCCACTGGGACAGCTATGGAAAGAGCAAACAGCACATCATCACATCATCATCTGCATGGTGTGTGTTTGTCTGTGTGTGACCCTGTCCATTTGGTTGCTTACAGCCTTGATGACACGCCTCATCTTGGTGATTCTGTCAGCATTCTCAATGTCAGGGTTCTTCAGAAGAGCCTCCTGGAGTCCCTCAGTCCTCACTCCAACCTTAGAAGAAGAGGAACAAATTTAAATGTGCACCAATGGCCTTTCTTAGTTAATTGAGTTAATAATAATAATAATAATAATAATACATTATTAAGTAAGCTAAACATACTTTAGATGGCTAAAAGAAAGGGCTCTGTGAACACACCTCAAGAACATCAGCTGCAGCTCCAGCGAGGTAGACACAAGCTTTAGCCACAATGGCCCTGGGAAAGATGCGAGCAGCATCGTTGATGTAGAAAGCACTGGCAGCAGCACCAAGCATTAGGGGATCTTTCCAAGAGGTCCATCAAACAACATTTAGATAATCTTCTGACGATAATAATAATAATGATTCATAAACTTTTGTCCTTACTGCTGTAGGCATCCATGTGGATGGCTTTGCTGAAACGATAGCTCAGACGATCAAACTTAGGGCTCAGGATCTTGACAGCAACATTGCATGCGGCAGCACTGCAATGAAAAGCCACCATAACTCCTCTGTGCACTATTGGTGAACCACAATTATAGTTCATGTAGACTTCATGAGATATAAAGAGGACTGCCTGCTCTTACACAGAGGCCTGGTGAGCCACGGTGCTTCTGGTCAGGGACTTCATGTGGGAATAGGTGAAGCTAGCTACCTGCAGGTTCTCTTCGGCCTTCAGAACATTGGCAAGAGTAGTTACCAGACCAATGGCAGGCCTTGTCTCGAACAGCACAACGCAAGCAAGCATACGCAGCTCAGGCTGGAGGGCTTTGTCCATGAATATCTGCACGACCATCTCTTGGATCTATTTTTGGATAGAAAAAACAAACTCAAATCTGGAATCTTCTGCCGATGTTGGCAAAGGTCTCACCATTCCCTTGACATTGACATATTACGGACCAATCTGGGCTCCTTCTTAGCGATGTTCCTCATGGCCAGAATGGCATCAACGTGGACTCTCGCGGGCAGAGATGCAGCGGTGGTGCCAAATATGGGCAGGACCTTTGTAATTGGCTTAAGACTGTTGGGGTGTCCAGCGTTACCCAGAACCTTCAGGAGCATAATGGTCTCCTCAATGTTCTGCTCGGCAACAGCTCTGGCAATTCGCTCGTGGATGGGCTGTCAAAGGGAAATCATGAATCATTCAGATGTCCTGACTGTAAGAATGTTGATAAACGTGAAAAGGAAAAGATTAAGTATAACGATAGTGTTCTTATTTTGTACCTCCATGAGCTCGGCAGGGCAGGTGATCTTGTCAGCGCAATGCTTTGCAATCATGGTACCATAGCCGAGCAGTACGATTTGACGCAGAGCAGGGTTCTCCGCAATAAAGTTGTTGTTGGTCAGGGCCTGGACAATTTTAATAAGTTACTACTGAAATAGTATATGACAACTGCCATCCAATTAATCTTGTTCTTCTTCTTCAATTCTGCTTCTTTTAAAAATTTTACCCACTTCAACAATCTTGATGGCCTCCAGATCAGCTGTCACCATGTGCATAGAAGCTACCAGAGCCTGAGATGCCTCATAAACGCTGATATCTTTAGCCAGGAACTTCTCCTGGATGAATCTCAGAGTGGTTGAAGTTCCAATGGCGGGAAGGGCATCCAGGATCCACTGTCTAAGAGTCCAAAGAAACACAAATGAGCTCAACTCAACAGTTTTGTCTAGGTTTTTTTGTAATGTATCATGATTCTATCATCCAAATCACCTGTAAACTGGTTTTCTCCAGAATTGATTCCAGATCTGGTCAATGTCCATGATGGTGGCTTTACGGAGCAGCTGGATCAGTTCCAGAAACTTCATAGGGGCATCTTCGTGGGCCTTCGTGGGCATGTTGTTGTTGACAAGATGGTTCAGGAGCTCCACAATCTAGTGATAGAGAGCAAAACAGTTCAGGTTATAAAACACATTCACATGAAATTATCAATTTTATTAATACATGTAATATGACAACAACTTCAAGAAATACCTGCGCTTGGGCGTTGGTGATCTTAATAAGCTGAATGGGTGTCTGCAGAAGCTCGGAGGCAAACTCATACTTGATGGATCCACGGTGGCGATATCGAGCATTAACGGGTGCAATGGGGATCTTCTGGACCTCAAGGAAAACCAAGGACTGCCTAAAAACAAGAACAGTTAACTGATGATTCCACCACCCAGTATTATTGATGCTGGTTGTTGTTATTCCACGTACATAGTGTCCATCTGGGCAGCTCCGTTCAGCTCGTTGAAAGGAGAGAACTGGATGAGCTCATTGACAGTGGCCTCCAAGATCAGAACTCCAGACGCGACTGGCTTCAGAATGTAGTTGTATGCTGCAGCTCCCCTCAAGTTCTTGGCATCCTGTAGAGATGAGGCATACATATACACATAGACATATATAGCATACTTATGGCATAGTTTATTAATCTTTTAATTTAACTTGATGAATGTACATGAAATTACCATCTCGTTATTATTATTATTATTATTATTATTATTATTACTGTAACTCATGTATTACTTTTATTCATCATCACAGCCCTCAGTGGAATTTATCTATTTTAGGGATTCCATGCTTCTCTACACTGTCTATAACATTTCAAACTACACAAAAGGAGCTTGGGTTTACCTTCTGGCACTCGGCACATTTCTCAGTGTAAGCCAGACCCAAATCCTTGACGATTCTCTCCTGGCACTTATTGAGATCCCTGGTCTTGGTCAACAGAATGCGCTTAGCCTTTTCATTTTCAGTGATGGCGTAGAGCGTTTTGCAAACACCCTGAGATCCAGCCTGCGAGACACAACACACACACACACACACTCAGTACAACTGTGTACAGAGTTAAAAATCCCCACCACGATGCATTTGTTTTTTTTATAACAAACCTCCTGCAACTCATAGACGTTCTGTGTCTTCTTGATGTTGAGCTGCAAGATGTTCAGGACACCTCTGTAGATGTTCAGCACGGTGGCGGAGATGCCTTCTGGGGCGAAGATTTTCCCCACAACACCGTTGGCATACTCAAACTTGATGGCAGTCGCAAGCTGAGAGGCCAGGGCTGCTTTCAGCTTGTTGGCCGGGACGTAAGTATCCTTGGGCCAGACACCACTGTACTCAAAGAGCTCAGGTTCGACAAGCTAGAAGGGAAATAACTCAATCATTACTCATCATTATGGTAGCTTCCATGTACTGTAGCTTCCATGTAGCTTCTATGTATCTTCTATGTAGCTTCTATGTAGCTTCTATGCACATGGCGACGGCTGATCTGGAGGTCCTCTGATCAGGGTTTGCTGGTTGTTCCTCGCTCCAGGCTCAAGACAAAAAGTGACTGTGCTTTTGAGGTTATAGCTCCTAAACTTTGGAACTCTCTCCCATTGGACTAAAGATCTGTGGACACTTTCAAAAAGCAGCTCAATCTCCATCTGTTTGCTTTTGTTTCATTTATTTTGTTTATTTTTGTTCTTTAGCTGGATGTCTGTTTTTAACGTCTGTGTCTTGTTTGCTTTTTGTGAAGCACTTTGTGATGTCTGCTCTTGAAAGGGGCTGTATAAATAAAGTTATTATTATTATTATTATTATTAGACTAGTCAATAGTCGATTCCTGTTTGGCAGTTTTGGAGTGATATTAGATTTGGGCGGTGGTCTTGGCATGATGTTTACCTTAAGCAGGAAAGTATTCTCGGCAATGGCACTGATGAGAATTTTGCTGCTGACTTTCAATCCAGCCCTCGCCAGACCCTCCTCGGGAAGCCCCCCCATGAGCACAGCCTCATATTTGTATACATAGGTCTTACTGCTGGCAAAGTCAGGAGCTGCAAGCACAGTACCATTTAACATCTAAGTACTAATTCAGCAGTAGTGATCTGATACCTAATAAAATGTTCCCTCCTGAGTAGCAATGCACTTACCAAAGTTATGTTGTCCAGCTAAAATTGGAAAATAAAAAACAACAATTACACATTTTCAAACCTTTTAATGAATTCTGAATGGTATTGGTGTACTAGAATTAAAAAAAAAAAAATTATTCCAAATCCAGTTTCAAATAAAAGAAATAAGACACATAGGTATGACACGTATATGAGTTATATAAAAAATAAGACTATTATTATTATTATATAAAATGTGACTATATATGAATATAATAAAATAATTATTTATATAAATATATAAAAATAAGACTAGATATTGAATCAAGGGAAATGCATTGAAGACTCACCCACGAGGGCCAGAGCCAGAGCCAACACAACCACCTTCATTACTGACAGGACTGTGGATTCCTGTAGGCCCAAGCAGCCTTATTAAAAAGGGGGTGAATTTTTTGTTGGCCTACGGTCAAATCACAATGTCAGGCCAACCTGGACACATGACATTGAATTTGCTCATTTGGGGACACATTTCAGTTTTATCTCATTAAGTTAAACAACCTCCCCTTTTTGGTAGTTATGGTAGTGGAGACGGTATGAATCAATGCATGGGAGGTTAGGGCCACCTGACTTGTTTGAATAGGCAGAGCTGCATTCAACAAAGACACAAGGGTTACCAGACCAACCAAAGTTATTATAAGTTAGATATTGGGATTAAAAATGGTTTGGGTTGGGGTTGATGTATATATTTTTTAGATAAAAATTTAAATCACCCATTAATCATATCTAATGGCCATTAATATCTGATTGAATTCCCTATTTTAATTCCCTCATCATCTGGACAAGATCGAATCAAAGTTCACATTGCGGGGCGCAGTGACTTTTTTGACTTTTCGGATTATTTACCTTGTTTATCTCTGTTTATTTATATGACGATTGCATGATTACTGCCATGTTCTTTCACAATGCCTACCAGTCTTACAAACAATCATGGTTGTATTTTAACTATATAATGCTAAACAATGCAAGAGTGTTAAGTTACAGTGTTGTGGGCCGCTGCCCCCCTGTGATATTGTGTGCCACTCCTGGGCTTCCCCTAACTTAGTGTGGACATGCCAGGTCTGTCCCCTTCATCCAATCTATATATATATATATAGTCAGTCACACCAACGTTGGAAATAAATAAAAGATGATCCTTGTTGAATTTTCATACATCAATTCTTATTCTTACATCAATCAATGTACAACAGGCCCCATAGTTTTTCTCAAAATTGGTTGAGTTGCAAAATCCTTGAAAAATGATCACATTTATTGAATCACAAATATGAAATGATCAAGCATATTGATGCTATAGATTTTTTTAATAGAGAATCGGCATTTGAATGTGATGCATCTCAGCTATTGGCATTGCAGTTGCTGCATCGTTGATAGAGAAAGCACTGGCAGCAGCGGCAATCAGGATGTACAAAATGTAATTTTTACATTCATGAGTGAAACTTCAAAATATTGTGGAACACATGTGCCACATGAAGCATAATGTCCATTTATTGCAAAATGAAAGCATAATACCAGTTTAGCATGTCCAGGATCATGGTGCAATTACACATTGTTTGGGAAAATACATTGAAACAGTAGCCATTTCATCTCATGAATGTGCACTGGCTCTTTCATCATCTGTAAATCCACATTTAAATAGTCCTATAGATTTATTCTCTGCAGTATTATAATTATGACTTAATTATGAGTGGTATAATAATTATGTTATAATATGAGTGTTAGAAATTAGATACCATTTCGACTTACTAAGTCATAATTACACATATGAGATAGTAAGTCATAATTATGAGATACTTAATTTCGACTTACTAAATCACAATTTTTACAATTTAATGATTTATCTGTCGTGGTAATTTTGTGGTTTTTCCTCCCCTGCCCGGTGCCAACAAAATCTAAATCAGTTAAAAAGCTTGGTCTTAGTTATTTAACAATATATAAATAGAATGCATATTCTATACTTTTAAACACATCCCTATAAATAGCACCTCCACGGTTATTGTTATTAGACTGGCTTACATTGTGAAGCTTGTGAAGCATTGTGATACTCTTCAGTGTATTAGACTGGGGCAGCCCCCCCAAAAAAACACTCTACTACTAAACTAAGTTAAATACATTCATTGCCATTGCTATGCTAGATGATAATAATAATAATAATAATAATTCATTTTATTTGTAAAGCGCTTTTCAATGACCCAAAGTCGCAATTACAGTAACAAAGAGAATAACAAGTACAACAAAGAGAATAACAAGTACAATACAGGGGTGAGAATGTGGAGACAAGCAGGTGAGATGCAATACAATACAATAACAATAACAAATACAATACAATAACAGATGGGATGCAGATACAATAGGAAAATTGGTGGACACAGAAAAGACAAAAACACCAAAAAACAACATGAACAAAGGAAATTATAGATATAAAATGGGGGATCATCAGGGGTAGGGGAGGTTGTAGAACATGGGGGATCATCAGGGGTAGGGGAGGTTGTAAGCTTGGGGGATCATCAGGGGTAGGGGAGGTTGTATAACATGGGGGGTCATCAGGGGTAGGGGAGGTTGTATAACATGGGGGATCATCAGGGGTAGGGGAGGTTGTAAGCTTGGGAGAAAAGAAATGTTTTCAATCGGGATTTGAAAATGGGGAGCGTGGGTGAATCTCTGACGGGATGTGGGAGTGAGTTCCAGAGTCGGGGTGCAGTCCTGGAAAAGGCTCTAGCGCCGAAGGTTTGGAGGTTGGAGGGTGGTACGGAGAGGGTGGAGGAGGAGCGGAGGGTTCGGGTGGGGCAGGAGGAGGTCAGTCAGGTAAGGGGGGGCCAGGTTATGGAGGGCTTTGAAAGTGAGGA
>OMKN01013871.1:12036-27465 GCA_900302345.1 Melanonus zugmayeri | reverse complement strand
CTATGCGGTTAAACCACTGCTGTGATTAATTGTGATTGTGAATTGTGATTAACTAACCATTAGTTCAGTACCAGTCAAATATTGACTTTAATCTCTCTCTCTCTCTCTCTCTCTCTCTCTCTCTCTCTCTCTCTCTCACACACACACACACACACACACACACACACACACACAGAGAATGGTCTCTGAATCAACACCACTACTTGTGTGTGTAGGTCATGTAAATAAGTGGGTTGTGGTGAATGGAATTGTTAAAGGCAACTCTGGTAGCCATAGCATCATTTAGGCTGCATCGGCTGTTAATAGTTTCTATAGAAATTATGTTAAAACACAATTTGTTAAAACTCAACTTGATAGGAATTTATGATTCATTGTCAATCCAGTTCTTAAGCAGTGAGATAGTGAGATAGTGTGTATAGAAAACAATAATCAGTGATTGTTTAATAATAAACAACAAACAAATGACTTATACTAATGATAATAAACAATAATAAATATCGTCTCATACCTCAAATATATATATAGGCCTATATATAAACCATCAAGCAAGCACCATGTTTTGTATCAAACCAATGTGTGTTTCTATGGCCCTGCGCCGCAGTGCCTAAGGACGACCACAAGAGGGCTTCATCAGTCCATGCAACTCAAACCACACCTGCAGAAGCTCCATTGACAGAGAGCAGGACAAACCTTTACATAAATAACTTCTACATCAGATTCAAACTAAACACTCCCAGTGAAATTATCTCAAAGGAGACATACTTGCTGCTTCCATTTGCCCTCCTCACCAAAGACAGGATGGAAAAAGTATATAATATATCACATGTGCTGCAACTGATTTATAAATAATTTATATATATATACATGCTATATACATTATATTACCTTGGGTGAAATATATAGTGTATGTCAACCCCGTTGTTTCTCAAGTCACTGCCCTCCAAATTGTCAGTGCACAGGCAAGAGTGTGAGGATGTAAATGTTCAATATATTAAAGCACTTTATCCTCCCATTGCTTCACTGAAATTCGTCCCTGGTCAGAAGAATGTAATATACTACAATATAACTACACGGCTGGTTTCTTTCCACTCAAACACAATTAGGATTCAATAACCGGGAATGACCATTGAATAATAACCATAATACTATGATTATATATAGAGAGAGATTGTAGATATATAAAAATACATTTGGTTCTATCTGTTGACATTTCACTTGTTTTCTTTTTGGTGTTGAATCAATTTAAATTAATCTATGGAAATTCATGGACATTGAATAGGCAAAAACAAAAGGCAACGGTGGAGTGTTTAGTGCAATGAAACAACAGGCTAATGGCAACGTTGCCATTAGCCTGAAAGGCCTATTTGTGAACACGGCGTCATAAAGTGGCTGTTGGTGCAGACAGAGGGCAGTGGGCCGATTCAGTAGTGAAGCAGAAGGAAGAGAGCTATCATTTACCCACCTTGTCAGGGAGTGTTAGTGTCTCCCCTGTGATACAACACACAGAGAGCGACACACAGGTTTGACGTTGATGTGACAGAGTTCTGGAGGTGGGAAACAGGCTCTAAGTGATTTGTCTTCACATAGTGTTTTTCTTTCTTTCTATAAGCCATTGTGAAAATACATGTATGTACATATTACATCCATGCATGCACATAACAATACATAATAAATAATATGATTTAATATAATTCAATACAATATAGCGCAATAAATATAGTATAATAGAATAGAAAATTACAATACAATATAATAATACAATGTAATACCAAAATAAAAGCGTAGCAGTCCAGCTAGTCCTTTTAGTGCTCATGCTATAAATAATATATAATATAACACAATATAATAAAATATAATATAATACAAAGTAATATATTATAACATAATGCAATAAAACACAATATAATACAATATAATAATAAAATAGTGCAAAGCATGTAGTTTAATTTGAGGCGATGGGAGCAAGCAGCGAGCCAGCGAGTCGTGATCCGTTCTGTTTGACGTCAACCAGCGACCAGAGCTCACGCTTAACGGAAGTGGCAGGACCGGGGCCCCCGGGGGCCTCGTCCTAGAGAGCCAGCCTTGTCTCTGTCAGAGTGACATTTACCAGAAGAGTTGGCACGCACAACAAATCAAATGTGATTGTGTAACATTTAGCGTAAGACAGCTTTCTCATAACTAGCCATTTCTATTTCTGTTTTCTTGTATTTCATTTTTTTTCCCTTGCATTTCTTTGACATGTTTTATTTTGTACATTGTCATTTGACGTGCTGGTGTAATGTTGCATTTTCACCTGGCAGATAGAGGCAGAATACAAATCCATGAAGCTGGTATTTTGAATCTTTGACCAACCAGGATGATTCCCTCATTGGGTTGCCCGTTTGTTAGCATTGAGACAATAGGGCCACCTGCGGCAGCCACGTAACCAGTACTCTACCCCTCGCCTGCTCATCAATGCCACCTACACTCTTGCTTTCTTCAGATGGTCACACACCACACCTGTCCACCTGCTCCTGACTCAGTAATTGTCTTGTCAAATCAAGCAGCTCTCTGTGGGTCTCACCCACATAAGCACTATATTGTGTTTGGGCATTGAATCCAATGTTACTCTTTAGCTCAACTATCAGCTCAACACACAATTTCCAACATTATTCAATTTCTGAGTAGTTACCAGCATATACTGTATATGCCTGTCAAGACGTCTCTAGCATAATCCAGCTCACTGGAACTTGAGTGAAGGCAGGAAACTAAGAATAAAATGAATAAATACATACATACATACATACATACAAACCCGACAGAACCCTATGCAATAATGTCTCCTTCAACTGTGTAATGTTTACATGTATTTTTGCATCTACATTTCTATTTTTACACTTATTTGTGTGTAGACATATTCTCTGTATATTTGTATTAATTATAATTAAATTATTATAATTTTTGTTACTTTAAAAAAAGTAAGGATTAATAAAGTACTATCTTATCTTAACGCAAAGATTCATTTCACTGCATCTTAACAAATGAATGAATTGGATACACGCTTCAAACTGTTTTCAGCGCACGTCATTTTACTCCGATACCGCCATGTTTTGTGCCTTTGGGTAACAGATTATGGGGAGCGGGAACATTTACAGAGCACATTAGTGAGGTCATCAGTCACATGACCTGCTGATGTAATAGTGAGCCGAGCCCGGAGGCAGAACGGCCTCCTTCCTGACCTTAACATGCACTAGTCAAATATATGTTATCTCTCAGTGGATGTGACCTGGCGATTTCTCTCTCTTTGGGACCATTTATCCCTTCTCTCCTTGTTTTATTTCCCCTTGTCCTTTCCGCTCTTTCGTTCTTTATATTTTCTTTATTTCTTTTGGTCTTTATGTATTTATTTATGTATTTATTTATGTATTTTCTTTCTTTCTTTCTTTCTTTAATTATTCCTTTCTTTCTTTCTTTCTTTCTTTCTTTCTTTATTCCTTTCTTTCTTTCTTTCTTTCTTTCTTTCTTTCTTTCTTTCTTTCTCTCTCTCTCTCTGTCTCACACGCACGCACACAAACACACACACACACACACACAGAAAAAACAACGTAGCATCCTGCTGCAGCAAATTGCTCATCATCACGATAGCACCTTTGTTCTTTCATTAAGCTCGTTGTTGGAGGCAGCCGCGGCCCAGACAGCCTCATCCCACCAGGGTATTGGTTTTGTGAATGAAGTGGTCAAGCTGCCTGATGGTACTATTGATATGGGCCATGAGAGCCGCGTTGTATTTGCACACCAGCCTGCCCCTGCATGCTCTGTCTCCCATTAGGACCCCCTCCTGCTAAAGCACCAGTAATGGCTTATCTGTACACTATAATCAAACACATACACATGCACGCACACACGCGCATGCATGCGCACACACACAAAAAATCACATGCACATACACACACACACAAAATCACATGTACATACATGTACACAGACATACACACACACACACACACACACGTGCACACCCACACACACACACACACACAGGCCAGCTGCCCTTGTTGTTCTCTGCAGGGGGTCTGGGCTGGAGGGGTGTTTGAGAAACGGCAAGCGGAACTACTACATCTCAACAGCCACGTCTGCGTCACGACACGCGGCGTCGCCGGTCCGCTGGCACACCATTGATCCAACTCATGGCGCGCACACGTCTCTGGTCACGCTTCCTACGGCATGAGTGCAATTTGCTCTCATCTGCTCCAATAAGCAATTTCAGTCACAACGCATTGTTTGTCAATTTTGTTTCTCTTGTTTGTTTGCTACCGCGTCTCTTTTTTTGGGACACCAAAAAATGAACAATCCCTACCACCTTTTAACCTTCTCTCTGCCTCTCTCTCTCTCTCTCCCCTCTGTCTCTCTCTCTGTCTCTCCCTCTCTCTCTCTCTCTCTCTCTCTCACAGGTGAGGTGAACACCTACGCGTGTGTGATCCACACGTCTCCTGCTGTTGTCAGGCAGCATCAAGGACAGATATAAAAGACTGTTTTTCTTTTTCAGGTTCAAGTGTTTCTGCGCTATAGCATTAACTCAAGCTCAATTATCCAGAAGGAATTTGTTCGCTGTTGAAGCTGTCAGTGTTAAACCCAGTCCCACTCCAAGATTAGGTTTAATATCCACAATGTGGACCACAATGTTTATGGTTTTTATTCTTTGGTTGCGTGAAGTTTGTTGTTTTAGTATAAAAAGAAAATTATTTGACAAATGTACAAATATATTGGTGATTATGGTCATATAAACATATTATAATATATGATTGTGGAGTGTGTGTGGTTGGTGGCTGGTTTAAGCAGCCTCATCTGGCCTGAGTCAGGCTGATTAGACTCTGGGGCTGAGGTGAGGTGGTGCATTCAGTAATCAAGGCCCACAGGTTAAACCAGCCACCATCACACACACTCAGGAAGAGCTCGGACAGGTCATCATTTACCACCTGCTCTGGTTGTATCTTGCCAACTCTCCAATAAACTGATTTATACAACATCTACCTGTGTCCTGTGAGTCGGAGGAGCCCAGAAAAGCCACTTAGGTGGCGTGTGGCAGGAGCAACTGCTACAATGATATATCATATTATTATATTATAATATAGCCACACACTGTGATGTCTTTATATCTCTGAGTGGATCTTTAGTGAGACTAACGACTAACTAAAGCATAACCTACTAAAAAATACATCTAAAAACACTGACCACATGTTTAAATAGTAAAAAGCATGAGTTCAACATGGTGTGAGGTGCAAACATGGTTTTTAATGGTCAGGAGGGGACTTGGTGATTGAAGCGATAGGGTTGAGGGGGTGTGGGGGTCATTTGACTTGATCATGGGGCTCCTGCGTGCACCCTGCAGGCGACTGTCTGACAGGGCCCATTACGGGAAGGTAAATCTAATCAGAAGCCTGCGTCAGCCTAGAGAGAGAGAGAGACAACAAGGGGTGTTCAACATCGACAACACATCTCTTGTTTAAGCCTGGGCAGGAGGAGGGGGGTCTAGATTCAGTCTGTGTTCAGCCATAACCTGTTGGGTTCTCACTTAAAGAACAATAACGGTTTGGGTGATCAAACCATCGTAACTGTCTCTGCTGGCTTCACTAAAACATCCGTGTGGAGTGTGTGTGGTTGGTGGCTGGTTTAAGCAGCCTCACCTGGCCCGGGTCAGACTGATTAGACTCTGGGGCTGGGTGGGGCTGCACACCTGTGGTGCATTCAGTAATTAAGGCCCACAGGTTACACCAGCCATCACCACACACACTCAGGGCCCCGTTCCCCGTACGTGGCTAACTGAGTTAGCCGGATAACTTTCCAGTTCCACAAAGCAAGTTTGCCTAAGTTACCATAGCAACACAGCCATTAACTTGAACCTGCTCCAGCGCAGGCTTACTTAAGTTAGCCGAATAACATGACACTCCCCCGACAAAATGTCAGCTCCCTTCCTGAGAGATCTGATTGATGAAGGAGCGATATTAATCAGATTAGCGTTTCACAGGGAGAGTTATTCGAGATTGCCAAGATCCTTTATTATATTCTGATTAATTCCTATATGAGCTACCGATTCACAGACAAGGAATCGTTTATTTACAAGACCTTCTTGAGCCATACATCGCCAATACCACCGCAGCTGTGCATGTACTGTATGCATAGGGTGGAGCTTTTGCTGTCACTCAGACTGTATGCATAGCATTGTGCTTTTTTGTGAGTGGCACATGTGTGTACATGTCGGTGATGCGGAGTACATTAGTAAAGCTGCTGCAGGCCATGCAGTTCGGAAGGTTTATTTGGTGCTTGTTCATTACATTTCCTGGACATGTCCGAGTAAATACAATCAAATAAGGTTTTTATGGAACTGCAGGTAATTGAGTTAGGCTATTCAATATTTGACAATTTAATAAAAATGTATTCCTATCACTATCTTTTATTACCACATTATTATGCAGTTTCCCAACGTCATTGGCACAGTGGATCTGCATCAAATCTCCTTCTGGCCCAAATGAGGCAGAGTTTGTGAATCGAAAAGGCTTTCACAGCATTAATGTTCAGGTACCTATGACATAATTTTCCTAGAAAATGTCATTGTTCTATAACAAATAATTATTTGTATAGCAATCTGCCTGTTTTTGACAATAGGGGTCATGGGCCTTGCAATTGCATGCTGTAGGCGACCCATGTACTGTACAATACCCATGACTTGACCTCAATTCATCTTAGATGTTCTGTGGCTCCACCTGCCTCATCACTAATGTTGAGGCCAAGTGGCCAGGCTATGTCCATGACTCCAGAATACTCAGTTTACACTGTTACACAGCTCCGAGCAAGATATAGCAAATCTCATGTTATATCATAAAGAATTGCTTATTTTATGTAGACGTGATCTAACATTGTACATATATACTAGGTCATTACAACGGACTACTAATTGGAGCCAGGGCCTGTTATGCCTGTAAACCATACTTCATGTTCCGTTGTCCGAGTTTCAAATGTTTTTTTTATAATAGTAAATGTTACGCCTGTCAGTACTGCGATGCAGTCCACGGCCGGGCATGGGCCGGCCCTCCCGTACCGCCCCCCTCACTTAACGCTCTCACTTGACGCTCTCTCCCCCCCATCAACAAATAGAATCCTTGTGCTATCAAATGATTGTGGTGGCCGGTTTGGCAGGGCCAGGCCGATTTTTTTGTGGGCTGGTCTGGGTCAAAAAGTCCTGGGCCATTTTTTGGTCCCAGTCTGTCCCTGGTTATGGTGTACTAATAGCACTGTGTCATATAATTATGGGGTGCTTTCATCACCTTTTAACCCCTTCTTGCTGCATCATTGTGTAATGATTATATGCATGTTCATTGTGTGTGTTTTATAAAACCAAAGACATTTTTCCAAAGCGGTTTCGCTGTGCTCTATCGTAAGAATATCAAAGTCAATGCTGTCACTCTCCCCCATCACTCTTTTGAATGTTTAGCTATAAAACTCACAGGTCCCAAACCCATCACTATAGTTACCATCTACAGACCAGAGTTTTCATCTTTATTAACATCTGTATGTGCAATGTCTCCAACTGTTATCCTCCTGGGTGACTTTAACATTCCCATTGATGACCCATCCAGTGTTTTTGCCAGCGATTTCACCTCACTCCTTGACTGCCTTGGTATCACACAACATGTTCACTTCCCAACACATAACAAAGGTCACATCCTAGACTTACTCTGCTGCACTGGTATCACTCCCTGTAACCTCATACATGCCGAGTTCCCCATCTCCGACCACAAGATTGTGCTCTTTGGGGTTCAAGCCCCCTTATCCAAAGCTAAAGAGCAACAGACCATCTCCTTCAGAAACATTAAACACATCAATCCCACAGATCTCACCACTCTTATTAACTCCTACCCCAGCCCTCCCCCATCCTCCTCCCCTGCTGACTTGGTGAGTCACTACAATGACTGTCTCTCCTCTTCCCCTGATGCCTTAGCCCCCCTGAAAACCTGCACAGTCTCCTTTGCCCACACCGCTCCCTGGTTTACCGTTGACCTTCGTCAGCTCAAATCCACTGGTCGTCAACTGGAGCGGCTGTGCAAAAGGACCGGACTCTCAGTTCACACCCAACTATATGCTGAACACCTTCATCACTATAAGAACGCCCTCTCCACTGCCAAATCCTCCTACTATTCCAACCTCATCAGTACTGGTAAAGGCAACACTAGAGCCCTCTTCTCGACAGTCAGCCACCTACTTCAGCCTCCTACAACCCTCCCTACAAATATCTCTGTTGATCACTGCACTGCCTTCCTGGATTTCTTCAACACTAAAATCAACGCCATCCACCTACAGCTGGCCTCGTCATCCACCTCCCCAGGGGACCCACCCTGGATGGTTACCACGGGCCAACCACTCATCAGCTCCCTCTCCAACTTCACCCCAGCATCGGAATACACCATCTCTGAGCTCATCCGTAAAGCCAAATCCACTACCTGTCAGCTTGATCCCCTCCCTAGTACCCTGGTTAAAGCATGTCTGCCATCCATTCCCCCCATGATCACACAAATAATTAACTCCTGCCTCACCTCTGGCACTGTACCCCCCACTCTCAAACTGGCTGCAATTCCTTTGCACCTCACATAAAAACACCATCTTTTGGCGTCTTTCTTCCGCCTTCGCAACATTTCCAGACACCGCCCATCCCTGTCTCAATCTAGCACTGAAGTCCTGGCCCCCACTTACCTTTCTGACCTACTCCAGGAGTAGGTCAGTAGGGCGCTCCCTGCGCTCTTCCTCAGCTGGCCTCTTGACCACCCCCACCTCACTCCTCAGCTCCATGGGTGCCAGAGCATTCAGCTGTGCTGCCCCCAGGCTCTGGAACTCCCTGCCCCCACACATTCGCCAGTCTGACACCATTACTACATTCAAATCCCAACTCAAAACCCACCTGCTCAAACTGGCCTACTCATTGTAATTGCCCATCGTACTGTTTCCCTTTACTGTTACTGTTTTTATTCCCCTTCCTGTTGTTTTGAACTGTTTGATTTGGATAGTTTTTATGCATTGTAAGGTGACTTTGGGTGTCCTGAAAGGCGCCCCCAAATAAAATGTATTATTATTAATATTAGTGATTTTGCCAAACTTGCTTTGTTGAACCGAAAAGGCCTGACTTATGTCAAGTTATCCTGAAAGTTATCTGGCTAACTCAGTTAGCCACATATGAAGAACAGGGCCCTGGTCGTCGGAGGAGCCCAGCCTGTGGTGTGTGGCAGGGGCAACTGCTACAATCCGTTACCAATATCATTTGGCAAAAGAACAGTTAGCCCTTTGGTCTTTGTGATAAGACATTTTGTAAAGTACTTGTATGGCGATTCACTGTTAAGTTCTCCACAAACTCCGTACTGACCGACGCACATTGATTCCAAAAGACAAAGTGCTATATTGCCATTGTTTACATTCGTGGCAGGTGAGCTCATGCTAAATGCTCTTTGGCAGAATCGGTACAAGGAAGTCAATTTGATAAATTATATTGGTACCGGATGTTTTAGTGAAGAAAGGAGAGACGGTTATGATGGTTTGATCACCCAGACCAGTATTGTCCTATGGGCCAAATAGTATTTGGAAAAATAGTTTTTCTGTGGTTAAATTAAGGTTCAATAATCATTTTTAAGTTTACTTCAAAGATAAATGCGTTGAAGGGGAACATCGTATGATTATTGTTTTGAGGGAAACTGTCATACATACTGTACATGCTTCATATGTGTTTTGTGGAGAAGTTGGACCATTTACTTCATTTTTTCAAATCGGACCAATGGAAAACGCAAATCCCGGACCAATGATGTCAAAGGTCCAATGTTTCAGATATAAAACAGCTATTCATGGACGATCTCTCCATGGGAGAGGCAGCACTAGGGGTTCCAGAGCCCTGACTCCATCGGTGGTGGGTGAAGATAATGGTTGTTGATCAGCGTACCGCTGTGCGTAGGATAGACTTATCAAAGCTGACATTTGCTGGGAAGAACAGCACATGCCGAGAAGAGAGATTTAGAGAAAGGGAGGAAGAAAGAGAGGGTGAAACCAATCCACCTTAAATCCTTTCAACAGCCTAAACGCACATACACACATACACGTACACGTACACATACGTGTGGTGCCCACACACGGCAGTGACATGTTCTAGAAATGCAAATGAAGCCAATTAGTGTGAGTCATTCTCGTCTAATTGGACATCCTCAAACAACCCTTTTTGTTTAATCGCAGTGTGCGATCATCATGCCATCATTACACTTACAAACCTTTTAGTGTGTCTGTGCCGGTGTGTGTGTGTGTGTGTGTGTGTGTGAGAAAGAGAGTGAGAGAGAGAGAGCGAGAGAGAGAGAGAGAGAGAGAGAGAGAGAGAGTGAGAGGGGGGATGGGTATCAATGGCATTTTTGTTTTTGTTTTTGAAGAAATTACAATCAAGGTACTTCACTAAAAAGTACACAGCTGAAACCCTGGTCACAGTGTAATGCTGATATACTACATTCAGGGGCGCACTAGCGGGGGGAAAGGTGGACCCGAGTACCCAGGGCCCAGCAGGGAGAGGGGCCCTTGAGTCATGAATCAATCATATAGCGAGTCAACAATCCTATCGCGAGTGAAAAATGTAGCGCTGACTACATTACACATATTATACTATTTTGAAGATGTGGACAGCAGTGCTTAATTTGTGCCGGAGCTTGACTGTTTTATATTTCTTCAATATACAGTTGCATGCGTAGACAGTTATAGTCATACTGTGGATTACTTTTCAACTTCAATTCAAGTTATACAACTTTACAGATAGGTCTACACCAAGGTGATCAATCAAACTATTGTTCCACAGTAGATTTATGAATTACACAATACATGAAATGTCAATTTCTTATCTCAATATATACAATAGGATTGTGGGTAGTATCATACCTACATGGTTTATCATCAATATAGACATCATTATTATGAAATGAGACAAAAGCATACATGACTGAAAAAAAAGGCGCATTACAATATCTATAATGCACCTTGGCCAGGGTGAGTGTATTGACACGAAACATCGTTGTAGTATTTTTCTAGTCACAATCTTCTCCAAGCCATGTCACAGTCAAGGGCATTGACATCTACGTGTTTTCCTGGGAGAGCGCAAGGTTGTGTTATAATTTAAAAGTCAAAAGTCAAATAAAAATCCTCTTGGAGCGTGTCTGTGTGTGTGTGTGAGAGACGTAAAGTGCATGGCATAAAGTACCACATATATGTGTGGGTCAGAAGTCAATGTGACATTGGTAGGCTGAATGTGACATTGGTCATAAGTCACTTGTCTGCATCCCGAGCCGCTCCATCGCTGCCACTTCTGTCAAATTACACACACAGCGCCTCCATCACTCTGTGTTTGACACATGCAGCCATTTTAAGTCCCAACCTCTGCCTTACAAACATACGGAGACGATGGTAAAGGCAATGACATATTATGTAAAAGAGGACTGATGAGAATATGAGGAATAAACTATGGATTTATGTTTACATAGGTGTCTTTTCATAGTTTATCCTGATGCTTCCTCTTAAAATACTGTAATTTTTTATTTCAGAACATGTTGACATCATCTCATCTTTAAGCACATAGTATGCCCGCAAACATAAAATATGCATAAAAATAGTATAGATTTAGTATGAACTCTTTCTTTTTCCCTTCCCTCTCAGTCTCTCGCTCTCTTTCTTTCAATCTGTCTCTTTCACACCGATAATAAAAACCTTTACACCCCAGCCACACGCTTGCCACACCTATTTGGATGTGAACAGGTAAGTCTTTCACACAGAGGGGCAATGTTTGTCCAACACGATTTCGATTAATAGAACATTTATTTCTATTTCCTCGCCCCTTCATCAAGTGGATGTGTCTAATGACCCCCACAAAGACGTGGGGGCCGTGTTCAATAGAGAAAGATAAAAGGACAGCAAATAATTGCCCAGCTGGATGCATTAGCTGCAATTACTGTGTCTGAAGTCCCACAATTATGCAGGGGATAAGCTGACACTCTGAATGCAACAACTCGGCTTCCGAATCAATACATAATGGTGATAATTATCATCCTGGTGTCATCTGTGGACCCAGCGGGGACTTGTGTATGAAAGAGCTGGGAGCAGGAGCCGAATCAGCACGGATTAGCGGCGAGCGGGGAAATGTATAAACTCGGCAAGTGATGCTGACAAAAGGCGGGGCGGACACCTGATGTAGGTACCAATGTTTGTTTGTTTGTTGGTGTGTGGGACCACTGCAGTGGTGATTCAGAGACTGTGCATAACCCGGGGGTGTCTAAACCGCAGTATTCGTTTTGGGGAAATTAATCAAATAAATGAATACAGGACGAGTGAGGTGAGGGGGATTCAGCCAGTAACGGAGAGGATGTGTGCCAGGGAGAGACCACGGTAGAGACAACATGGCCAAATACTTTTGGCTGTATTTAGCCGACACTCTGTCCTTCTCTGCTGCCAAAACTCTCATCCACAGAACATCATGACTAGATTACTGCAACAGCATCCTGTTTGGTTCAACTAACAAAACACTTTGTTCTTTCCTGTAAAGGAAGACTTAGTACATATGTACATATGTACATAATACACTGCATGCAGCCCTCACTAATATAGGCTAACAGGACACGGATGTATGTTGGAAACCCGTTTATTGCAGAGATGAACAATGTTTGTTGGCAGATCGTGTGTTTGAGTGTGTGTTTAACGGCTGGTTTAACCTGTGGGCCTTGATTACTGGATGGACCACAGGTGTGCAGCCTCACCTAGCCCTAGTGTCTAATCAGTCTGACTCGGGCCAGGTGAGGCTGCTTCAACCAGACACCAACCACACACAATGAGGTTGTCCAGCATTACAACTTTTTTTGTAGCTACTCCAATTTGTATGCTCTGATCGTTCTCATACTCACTTGTTAAGTCTGCTAAATTACTAAATGTAAGATGGAGATACAGGTAGTCCACAATTAACTCACAGAATGTCATCCATGGATCTGGGCTGTTTCCCCAGGGATGGAACATTGTGAACTCCTGCTACAAGCTTCCTCACTCCGCTGCAGGTTTTGTTTGATAGCCGTGTGTGTGGTTGGTGGCTGGTTTCGTCTAATCAGCCTGTCGAGACAGGCTGATTAGACTGGGGCGAAGCTACACACCTGTGGTGCATTCAGTAATGGCCATATGTAACAGCTGGTGGAATACAGTGAAAGACTCAAATGCAAAGTTCAAAAAGTCTTTACTGAAAAGAGTTAAACACTACAAAAATCCAGGTAAACAAAGTCCAAACAGGGATAAGACAAACAGAATCAGTCAGTATCAAGGTAGTCAGACAGGCGGAGGTTTGGCAACGAGTAGGGAATCAGATCAGGCAGACAAATCTGGCAAGGAGAAGACGCAAAGGTGTAGTCAGGGAAAAACCAGGAATACAAAACTCTAGAGAAAATCTCTGGGACATTTGACACAGAGGTACAAGGGAACTGGGAACACACTGGCTAAATACTAAATGGGAGCCGGGATAATTGGACACAGGTGGAATTAATCAGGGTGAGACAGGTGATCACAAACAGGAAATGCAAGAAAACAGGAAGTGAGGATTAGAGAGACAAAAGTGAATCTATCGAAATAAAACAAAATGGAACAAAAATATGAAACATCACCTAAGGTGCAGGACGAGACATGACATCCAATAAACCGGTTTTCAACATCTACTTGTGTCCTGTGCATCAGAGGAGCCCAGAAAAGCCACTTAGGTGGCGTCTTCCCTGCTACACTGGGCTATTTTCTCCTCCTGTATTTTACAGTTTGATTTCCTGAAACTTTCCTGTAATGTCATTTAAAAGAGCTATTAGATTAGTTTATTAAATGTTTTTCTTTGTTTGATTTGGTTCTGTTGAAAAAGCTTCAGTCTGACCCTCTGGATAGGCACTGAGTTGATGTTTAATAAAGCATGATCATGGGGAGAGTTACAAGACACATAGGATGTAGCCCATAAGTCTTCAAAGCACAAAGGGGAAGATACATAGGTTATAGGAACAAGGGGGAGGGAGGAGCACAGAACACTATGTATTGATGTAACTGAAGAAGATCTTCTGCAGGTCAACTAGTCATGGCAATTTAGGTTAAACATAAACATGGCCAGAGGCTTCACCTGCTGGAACACAGATCTTCTCTAGATAGGACACTGGTGTGAGGGATGATCTGATCCCATGCAGGAGGAACCACACTTTTTTTTTATATATATATTTTTCTGGTGTTTTTATGCCATTATGGACAGGGGAGTGGGTTGAAAGCGACAGGGAATCGAACCTGTGTCGCTTTGAGGTGTTTCTGGTTTGCACGTTAGTGGGTTGAGCCACCAAGCTTCCCCTGGAGGAACCACACCTTTGAGTCACATTTGGAAGTTATAATAGTATTTACTAATGTTAATGATGAAGTTCTATCATTTCTTCCACAGGTTCATTGGTCATAATTCATGCCAGTTCAAGAGCAAAACTCACATATAGATCTAGATGTATAATCACATATAGATCTATAATCACATATAGATGTATAATCACATACAGATGTATAATCACATATAGCATCAAATCACGATCCAAAACGCATTTGTTATCATTAATGTCATATTAATGTGAGTAGCCACTAATACACTGCATGCAGCCCTCACTAATATAGGCTAACTAACAAACACTCTTAATATCACTTTCTTAACAGTTGGTTGGCTAGAGTTAAACTAGTCTATTATTACTAAATGGATAATTTGCTGGTTAGGGTGTAGCTTATTATCACAAAGGTAAAGGTCATGTGCTCCATCATGCTTCTCCCTGCTTCTCCCTGCTACTGAAGTGGCTTTCCTGGGCTCCTCCGATGAACAGGACACGGATGTATGTTGGAAACATACATCCATGTATATACATACAGGGTTGAACAATGTTTGTTGGCAGAGCAGACCAACACACAAAACACACACAACCTTGACCCCACATTGCTTCATTTCAAAAGACACACCGCATGAAGATGTCTCTGTGTAGAAAACACGCTTCGATTGGGTGGAGAACCTCTGTGTCTTAATGTGACTCTGCTCCACCCCCGGGATACACCCCTGCTCTTTCACATTTACATTGTCCGTGTGTGTCCGTGTGTGTGTGTGTGTGCGTGAGCGTGAACAAACGTGTATGTGTGCATGAGTGTAAGCGCAAGTGCATGTATATTTGTGCATGTGTGTTTGTGTCAACATGCATGTGTGTGTCTGTGCGTGCATCATGTACATGTGCACGTGTATCAGCGTAAGTGCATGTATGTTTGTACATCCGTGTGTGTGTGTGTGTGTGGGGGGGGAGATGTGCCTGCATGTGTCATGAGTAAGCAGGAGATGGTCAAGTGATGTACAACATGTTCTGGCTGGCTGCA
>OMKN01013871.1:0-12016 GCA_900302345.1 Melanonus zugmayeri | reverse complement strand
GGGTGGATTGAATGGGTCATGCATAGACCCATTCAATTCTTTTTACACCAATTCAACTTGAGCTTCTACGGCAGTGTGCAACTTAAGACTGCAGCTAACTCTGTTAGCCTGCTCTCTGCAGCCGGTGGACACCACCTCACAATCATGTTAGCTGGGAACTTGTTGATGCTGTCTGCCCAGGCAAGTATACGGAGGAGGAGGAGGTGGGGGAGAAAGAGGAGGAGGGGGAGGAGAAGAAAAGGAGAGAAAGAGGAGAAGGAGGAGAAAAGATGGAGGAGGAGGAGAAGATGGAAAAGAAAAGATGGAGGAGCAGGAGGAGGAGAAGAAAAGATGGAGTAGGAGGAAGAGGACGAGTATCAGCAGAGTGTGTTGGCCAGAAAGTATAATACACAAACAAACAAATAAATAAATGAACAAACCGAACCGTAGGCCCCTTTTGCTTTGTTTTTATCTTATTTTGTAGAAACAATCTAATTTGAGAGGAGCTGTGGAGATTGAATTGTAGTGATTACAGACTCTATTCTCTGTTCCAACCAGGAGCCCTCGGTGGAGAGCCACGCTAATACATGATAGGCACACAAAGAGCATACTGTAGAATAATCAAACCTACTGTTACGTTTTACACTATGAGCCTATTGAAATATTACAGTTATTCTGGGGTTTTAGTATTTAAGACAGAATCATTACATTATGGCATTATCTTTTAATCTTAATTTAACATTTTGCACATTAGAAGTTCAAGCTACATTTGCACTCACATAAGAGGAGTTGGACTTTGTAGTTTTTGCTATAGAGAAGCAGAATATAGACAGGGCAGAAAGCATAGACAACAGATAGACAACCATCAAGATGACAAGGATTTGTTGAGTCTGTGCAGCACCCACTTCCACCACTGCACTCATGTGCAGTGGTGGACAAAGTACACAACTTCATTACTTGAGTCAAAGTACAGATACTCCTTGTCAAACATTACTCCAATACAAGTGAAAGTAAAAATTTTACTTGAGTTAAAGTATTGGAGTACTTGCTTACTAAAAATACTTAAGTATTCAAAAGTACATTTTCTTTTTAATTTCAACACATTGTTGTATTGTTGCCACAATTACAGAACCTAATGACTAAATTATTGAAATTGAAACGAATCTTTGTAGACAATGATGAAGTTTGTGCACAGTAAACAGAGCAAACATTTAAAACGATATGAATCCTTCTTCATTTCTACAAACTCAAACATGGATTTGAGATATGGCCATGGGTGCTCTGGTGAGGAATCGTCATCTTTATCTGCCGTAGCCATCATTACCACTGCCTAATTTAACTGTTCAAAAATGCATTTAGGTTCCACCATGGAGTAGCTGTCTGATCTGAGTAGTGCATGCGCGAGGTACACGTATGGCAACACCACTTGGACAAACCACATGTCACTGCAGGAACACAGTTGATGGCCTATCGCATGAAAGAAAAGAAAATGAATCTGCTGACTTCAAAGCTATGCTTTAAAGTAACGAGTAACGGGAAATAGTGGAGTCAAAAGTACAATATTTGTCTTTCAAATGTAGTGAAGTAAAAGTCATAAGTTTCCCAAAAAAATAATACTCAAGTAAAGTATAGATACTCTAAACTTTGTAGAGTTACTTTGTTACTGTCCACCACTGATCATGTGTCATAGTACAACTTAATAGTTTGAACATGGCCACACAGTACATAATTGTAGGCATCTAATGATTTGAATGCACTTGGATTTTCTTTATATACACAAGGCTTTTCTATCAGATATGTGTGTAATATCATATATCGGGCCATACAATCCCAACACAACCAATAGCCATTCATGGATATTGGATGTGGCTTCCACACGCCACCTAGGTGGATTTTCTGGGCTCCTCTGACGCACAGGACACAGGTACTCTACCTGTGTTGAAATCCAGTTTATTGGAGAGTTGACAACATTACAGCCAGAGCAGGTGTGACATCCCGACATGTCCGCGCTCTCTCCCTGAGTGTGTGTAGTGATGGCTGGTTTAACCTGTTAATCTGTTTAACCTGTTTAGCCTCACCCAGCCCCAGAGCCTAATCACCAGCCATCAACCACACACACTCCACTTTCCTATCCATAAAGGCATAAAAAGCCCAGAAAATATATTTTAAAATAGGTTAGCTGTCTTGTACCCATAGACATATGACTAACGTTAGAGTTACTGTTACTTTGACATATTATTGGCATGATCATCGTTGATATTGTCAAAAAGTTAGGTAGACAGGTTGATGGTCAATGAAGAACTAAACCACGAAAGCCATGTTCATAAATCAGAAGGTTTTTTTGTTGTAGCAGAGAACCCTGCTACATGGCACCAAAGTGGCTTTCCTGGGCTCCGACGACAACCAGGACACCGGGGTATGTTGAAAACCGGTTTATTACAGAGTTGCAATAAACCATGAACAATGGTTTGTAGGCAGAGCAGGTGACATGTCAGCACTCTCAGCTCTCAACACTCTCGAGTGATGGCTGGTTTATCCTGTGTGCCTTGATTACTGGATGCACCACAGGTGTGCGGCCTCACCCAGCCCCAGAGTCTAATCAGCCTGACTCAGGCCAGGTGAGGCTGCTTAAACCAGCCACCAACCACACACACTCCACACTAGCCTTCTAACGTCTTAGAATGACAAGAGGGCAAATTCTGTCATTTATTTATACAGTCAAATTATTAGTCTTTGAGTCAGTGATGTTAGGATGACACTAGCAAACATGCATTCATATGTAAAAGAAAGACAAACCCATTCACCCACATGCACCTCTGGAAATAGCTTTTTATCATTCCATTATGCTTTAGGCTTTACAAGGAAAAATGCAATAAAATACCCTTTATACATTGATTACAATGCTGTAGTCACTAATGTGACCACAGTACTTAATGGTAACAAATGGTTTATTGCCCCCTCGCTGCGCGCATCCAACCATGTTTGTAACTGGAAACCCATCTATAGAGCTTGATGAATATATTCATATTGTTGGGTTAAATGTGATTCAACAATTTCTAGATGATCTATTTATTTTATAGAGAGCAGGTCAACATGTCCCACTTATGGCTTTAACGGCCTTTGACACATATTGGCCGTTGGAAATCAATAACGCCCCCTAATCATTTGACATATTGGGTAACAGCGCACACTGACGCGGAAATGGCGTTTCATAATTCCAACCACTTTGTAGAATTAGAATGAAGTCAAATATGAAAAGATTATTGGATAGGCTATACCGCTGGGGTCGACAACCTTTTTAATGTCCTGTGCCAATAAAAAAACAAATGCATGGTGTGTGGTGGTCTTACCTTATTTCAACATTTGTTTTTATTGTAATATATTTAAATATATTCATAATAATATATCATGTTTAACTGCAGTGTAACTATTCCAGTTAGTTTTAATATGTTGTAACAAGGATTTTATTTCTGTACAAAGCAACTTGCAGAAAAGAGCTGAAATTGGCGACTGCACAATTTTCCTGTTCTTTGACAATTCAAGTATTACACTCACATAACATATTATTATAATATGTTATAGTATTATAAACCTCGCTAATGTCTTGGATAATAAATTGAGCAATTAATGAATTAATTAATTGAGTTTGTATCTTAACTCTTTGTCTCTATCTTAACTATTTGTCTCTACAAGTGACGAAAGTGTATCATTATTATCTCAAATGATCCCAAAATACATATGCTAATATTTGCTGCACATGCCACTGTAAATTACCCTGCCAGCTTTTTTTAAATAGACAATTATACATACAATGTCAAACAAGCAGCAAATAAAATGCACAGAGAAATAATCAGTGTATACAGTGTTCTAAAAACGTAATACTTTTGTCGTAAAAAAAGTGATTTGACGTTTGAGTTTGAGTTCAATTAAGAGACCGAGCCCTGGGGTTGGCGGAGGAGCGCCGTGACGTCTGGGACCGTGAACACACGGCCCTATAAAGAAGAGCTGCGCGTCTGCTGGGAAAGGCGCACCACGGACGCACCGCGCTGAACCAAACACCACCGCGCTCTCCTACTCATCACAACCTGAACACATCAATAATTGTTATTAATAATAATAATAATAATACAAAATAAGTCATTACAAAAAATGCCGATTTCAAGCAGTTCTACGTCTTCGACGAAGAGCATCCGCCGAGCCGCCTCTGAGCTGGAGCGCTCCGACTCTGTGACGGTAGGAGATATTTAATAAGGAATACAATTTCGAGATTTGTATTTAAGCTAAAAGTGTTTTGTTTAGTCCATTCCATACTCAAAAGGCATGGGCCAAACTTTCCTGCATGCATCTGTTCAGCCAATGAATACCCATCTGATTCTTCAGGTGACTTTCTTGTGACCATTGCAAAACATACAACTAACAATGCGCTGAATGTCACCATTACGCACAGTCTGTTCTTTATGAGACCGTTAGATTAGATTAGATGCGCTTTATTGTCATTATACAGTACAGGTACAATATAACGAAATTAGGTGTGTCTAACCAGAGTGCAAACAGCAATTGTACAGCATTTGTATGTACAGCAAATTAACCAATAGGCATAAAGGAGGTATAAATAAAGTATGTATAAATACTATGAACAGAAATGTACAGTATGAGTGGTAAATAAGTGTAGCTATGCAGTTGTGGGGTATAAATACACAATAGGGGGTATATGCATGGCTATATGCATAACTAATGTACAGTATGTGTGGTGGGAAGGGTAGATATACAGTAGTAAGAAAAAATAAATACAATAAAATAAAAATAATAATACACTATAGGAGATATATGCACTATGAGCATTATGTACAGTATGGCACCATTTGTCAGTTGTGTAGGCCTACATTAGTTGTGACGTATAGGCTATACACAAGATTCAAGAGATGTATTCATCACATGCATATTTGTAGGCCTACATGTACAACAGCAGTGAAATGATATTGCAACAACTCCAGAAACTGTGCAAATAGCAAACATAACACTATATAGCAGTATAGAAATTAAATAAATGAATGTAACAGAATATCAATATCTTATAATATATAATAATAATAATATAAAGCTATATACAGGGAAACATAATGGAATATCACAGAATCTATATGTACATAATACAAATAAGGTAAACATAAAATAAGTGACAAGTTATAAACAATTAGCAGTGTGTAGGTCAGTTTTTAAAAGCAGTTTAAAAGTAGTTTAAAAGTGTTTATGGTCCGTATGACCTGAGGTAAGAAGCTCCTTCTCAGTCTCTCAGTCCTGGCCATGATGGAGCGGAGATGCTTGCCAGAGGCCACTGAAACAGTTTGTGGTTGGGGTGGTGAGTGTCCTTAATGACACTATTTACATACTAATATACAGTAACTCCCTATTTGCTCAAGCCATGTTTATGTTCTTCTTATCTAACATACCAATAGCCTACTTGTTCAGGGCCCTGTTGTTTGATGCTGGATTTCCAGGTTTCAGATACTACTCTTAGTTCAGTTACTATGGCGACTCATGCTGTGAACCTAACCTGGAGCACACCTGGTACACAGCAGGTTAACTCACCTGGTACATGAGCTCACCTGGTACACAGCAGGTTAGCTCACCTGGTACATGAGATACACATAAGACAAGAAAGTCGAGCCAAAACCCAGAGATGGTAACGCCGACCTGCTGAACAACCTGTAATTCACCCACATAGTCGGCGAGATTCATCGGCAGGCGGCAGAGCTTGATCGAGGATGCGCGCAAAGAGCGGGAGGCGGCGGCCGCGGCGGCGGAGGTGACGGGAGAAGCGAGTGAGCAGATCGTGTTTGAGGAGGAGAACGGAAAGGCACTGCTGAATGTGTTCTTCACCCTGAGGTCCTCCAAGACCCCTGCCCTGTCGCGCTCTCTCAAGGTGTTCGAGGTATGGCGCTATTGTTCATCTAGGATAGTGATGATCACTCAAGTGACCACAGTTTATATGTCCATAATGTTAGACACTTACTATTGCTCCTTATGGTCTCATTTGTTTATGCCTCGAGTTGAATATGTATCTAGATTTTGGTTTAACCCCTCATTTTTATCTATTATTATTATTCATATATCATATTTGATGATGCATGCTTTTAGGTTTTACTTATAGTTAATTGTATGTGATATACAATTAACTAGCAGATACGTTTTAACACAGTGTGTTTAAAACTCAGCTTATCATTTGTACAATTATTTTAGTGGGCTACTTAATTAAATATTTCAAACAAAATGTTTTTCTAGGCCTATTTTATTTGCTGATGAGATATATTAGCAGTAGTAGTTCTATGCATATTGGTTGAAATGCACAACTTTGGACTTATAATGCATGTTTTCAATTTAAAATACATTTTACAATCCGGCAGCCACAAAAAAAAGATTACCTCAGATTCTATAGTAATGTCTCTCTCTCTTTCTTTCTTTCTTTCTCTCTCTCTCTCTCTCTCTCACTCTTGCTCTCTCGCTCTTTTGCTTTCTCTCAATTCAATGCAATTGAATTCAATCAATCAATTCAGTAAAGCTTTATTGGCATGACATTTAAATGCAAAAAGCCTGCCAAAGCATGGAACACTTTTAGTTGTGCTGTATTTACATTTTCACCAAGTAGGAGTTCTTGTATCTGGTCCTTTTGGAGGTTTGGGAAATCTGGAATTTTGTTTGTAAATTTTGGGAAGAAATCTCTCTCCAGTAGAAATCTCTCTCTCTCTCTCTCTCTCTCTCTCTCTCTCTCTCTCTCTCTCTCTAGTAGCAGTAATGGGTCTTTCTATAAGACTAATTTAAAGGACCTTACCAGTCTGGTGATGAAGTCATCATCTCTTCTGGCTTCACTAAAACATCTGCTACCAATATAATTTGTCTTCGGCAGAATCGGCAGCACTTAAGTAAATTTGACAAATTATATTGGTAACACATGTTTCAGTGAAGCCAGGAGAGACTGTTGCGATGGTTTCATCACCAGACCCGCATGGTCCTTTAATCTTTCTATAGACGTTTGAAGCTAAGATCCACCACCTGGAGACGCGGCAGTGCAGGAATCCCAGGGACCAGCAGGGGGCGCTGGAGTACTACGTCCGCTGTGAGCTTCCCCGCTCCGACGTAGGAACGCTCATCAGCTCTGTCAAGAGGATCGCCGAAGACGTCAGAACCACCAAAGAAGTAAAATGTAAAGCAAGCACCACCACCACCACACAAACATGACACGTCGGCTGTGTCTCAATTGCGAGGATGCTTCCTAAATAGGTGGCAAATATAGGTAATATGTGGCGTAATTCAGTAGGAAGCAAAGGAAACATCCGAACTAGGGTCCTAGATTTGGGAAAATTTCAAGGAAGCATCATGTAAAGGCATAATTACATTATTTTGTCAATGTTTAATTTAACAACTCTCGTGTTTCTTTCACTTAGTTATTTTATTTCATCGTTTTAAAGAAAAAAAATGAATTGACGAACAGCTAGCATAGTGACTTTGATGTCACTCCCCATAGTACACAGACGTACGCGCAAGTTTGTCACGTGATGCTAACCAGTTAGCCTGGCTCACTTTGTGAGGCTCTTTCACAAAGTAGGTAACTAAGAAGGAAGCTTCCTACTAGATGTGACCACGAATCTTTGATGATTCGAATCTTCGATAGAAAGGCGTTTAGTCGACGTCGTCTTTAATAGTGGAATCGTCCCGAGAAGGAAAAGCCTATAAGTTATACACTGTTTTGTGTGGGGGATTGACTCAGTCTTCTGTTTGCATTTTGCTGTTATGTTTTGCTTTCAATAAATGTCCTTATTGTTTTTGTATGATAACCCCTTTGTGGGTTATCATACGGCAGTGGCGCTATCCAATCATTTTCTTTTCGAAGTAGAGCACATTCTATGCCGTTAGGTTACACAATGTCAGAAAGCTGCTATATCACACCACTCGCTGGTTCAAAGGATTCTCTCCATCGGTACTCGTAGTGCGTTTTCGCTGTTCTGTTAAACTGAATGGTGCCGCATTTGTTCTATACACTGAAACACACCATTCACATGTATTTTTAATTTTTAATCAGTCAAATGCTACTACATTCTCTTTATCGATGGGGGTTTTGTCATGACCAGACAGTAATCAGACAGAGCTCTCCCTCGCCACAGAGACCGGCCACAGTTTGATTTCATAGATGTATTATGCCTATATTAATTACGGTTAATTAATTATTATATTAGCCTATATTACAGTATATTAGGCTAATAGTAGCCTATATTTGATGTCGTTGATGTCAGCAGATGCTGACATCAACGGACGCGCACATTGGCCAATTGATTGTTTTCAAGCGTTTAAACCATGTAAAAGTCACAAAATATTAGGCATCATTGAGCCGCATATATAAAAAAATATATGATATATGATACGATTGGTCAACAATGGGTCTGACCTGACGAATCAGATTCGACCATACAAAGTTTTAGTTGAGGACACCCCTACTTCCTACATAGGTATTGAGGTCATAGGAAGCCTCCTTGTGGTGGAGACACAGCCATTATGATTGTATCATACAATCATAGATGAGACAAACATACCTTTTGTCTAATGTCTCATATCAAATTGTCTGGCTAACTATCACACTTGTACTGCAGGACAACAAATCATGCAATCTTATTTATTATAATGTATAAAATACACATTAAACTGACTTGGCTTACACATTCATGCCATTTCACAAATGTATACATGTTTTTCTTTTGGCCGAGTTCACTTATTTACTTTGGGGGAAAGTAAATATGTGAAAAATCCTATTTTATCTTTTCTTTCTCTAATAGTTCACTGGTTTCCAAAGCAAATAGTAGATTTGGACAAATGCCACCACCTGGTGACTAAGTTTGATCCCGACTTGGACCAAGATCATCCTGTAAGTATCCCTCATTAATACAGTCACTGAGTTGGATTAATACATTAATACATTATTATACTGTACAATATATTAATGATGTCATCTTCATGTCAGACTATAGGCATCATCTAGGATTGTGGTTATAACATATCACAGAGGGGTGTATCCACTATGAAATATCTTGTCAGGAAAATGTCAAAAAGTATATTGACATCACAAAGTCAGCTAATAAACTCAAAAAGACTCAGGATTGTAGGGTTGTGGTCTGAATCCCCCCCTCATTGTTTTGTGTAATTTGTACTTCCTCAAAGTCCCAAACGTTGTAGCTTATGTCGCTAATATGAGTACGGTAATTGGTCACCCGTTTGACTACATAGCCAGGAGGATAAATAGCCTCCATCTATTAAATCGCTGGATGGAATAGAAGGAAGATTGCAATTACAAAATTACGTGAGATTGCAATTCATTTGATGGAACATTATAATTATAATTAAGTTACGGATTTCTATTATCCATCACTTTAATGACCTGACCCATACCTGCTCCTTAATGACCTGCCTCTGTATTCACTGTCTAACTCCTACCTGCTCCTTAATGACCTGTCTCTGTATCCACTGTCTAACCCCTACCTGCTCCTTAATGACCTGTCTCTGTCTAACCCTTCCTGTCTTAGTAGTCCTATATTAGACACCTGTTTGTTTGTTCCTTGCAGGGCTACACTGACCCTGTGTACAGACAGAGAAGGATGATGATTGGTGATATCGCCTTCCGATACAGACAGTAAGACTGTTGGTCCTATACAGTGACAGTATTCAGTACGACCTCTGGGATGTATCTAAGAATTAAGACTGAAACGACTAAAATCAACTAAATACTTCTGTATTGTGTGCTCTACTATTATTTTTATTAGTCTTGTATTATGTCTTATTTGCATTGCATATCAGATGCATTATATCTGTGATAACCCATTACCAGTGAAGAACCTACAGCAGTTGCCATTCAGCTAGTTTTGCTAGTTCTGATTCAATTTTGTTTTGATTGAGTCTCACAGTTCTCTATAGCAATGGCCAGCAAATATATGAGAACCATGAGACTCAATTAAAAGGACAATTTGATCAGAACAAACTGCAGCTTCAATACTATTGCGTACAATTGTATCTGATTACTGTCTGTCTCTGCAGTGGCGATGCCATTCCAAGGGTTGAATACACAGAGGAAGAGATCGGCACCTGGTGAGTGGTGGCTTTCTGCTCATGATTTCACAATGTGAGCTTTTTAGCTCAAAGTAAACACAGCTATACTTAATCCTGAGCTGAAAATGTAGGTCAGATTTGAGTGTTGTAAAGAGAGAGAGCAGAAAAGAGTAGGATTTTGAAACTGAACAACCCAAAAAAGTGTCCCTTCCCTCCCTCCCTCCCTTGTTTCTCCACCATTGAGAAGTGTTGCATTCACTGTGATTGACAGGCAAGATGGACTCAGGGAAGAGATGCCCTGATTGGTCACAAATGAGCCGGGAGCCGTCTAAAATCAAAATTGTCTCATAGGCAGACGTGCAGTCAACTAGAAACAGATTTATTGTAATTTCTAACAAATTACACTAAAATAATAGCTCTTAAATCTTACCTACAGCACCTTTTAATGCTTTAATGCTATTTTCATGAACCAAATCAAAATGTTGGAACGAGACTGATGTTTTCAGTTAGTTTCATCATTATTCACGACCATTAAACGTCCCTCACAACAATAAGGTGCAATCACCAACATCTGCATTCAAGACGTCTCTTTCTGCTTTTAACCCTGAATGTGTTGCTGCCTGCACCCCGCTGGGTTGTTCACATGTGTTTTGTGTTCAACATGAAACGTGAAATGAAGGGGCAACATTTCCCTGGTAAATTAGTCACAGATGCAGCATGCATTCAACACATAGATGTCATTTAGACATCTAGACATAATAGCAACACGATTAGCAATGTGGAAACAATTCATGAAAATAAATTGTTTCCACTTCAAGTAATGTGTTTCCATTCACGCTATCAAATAAGTAACCGCGTTTCCTTTTTTAAGACCTAGAATTACAGCTGGACTGCCTTTTGTAAATAATGTTAAGATCCCCCACACATTTAAGGGTAAGTAAACCCCCCCCCTTTTAGCGGGAGAACTCCTGCCCACGAGTTAAAAAAAATGCGATCTGAGCAGTCGTTACGGTCGTAAAGGTTTTAGAAAAAACGGACACATTGGGGTCCATAGGAGCAAGTGTGGGGGACATTGTCAAACGTTGTCAAAACCCACTCTGGAGAAGTGTTTTTAGCTGACTTATCATATTTTACAGAGAATTCTCTGTATTTTACAGATAATTTCCCCTATTTAACAACTTTATACATTTTAGTAAAAAATCAACACTTAGACCAAAACAGATCCATCACTGAAAAAAGTGTTTTTGGGTTTACTTACCCTTTAATGAACTGGGCATGACAACCCCCAAGTTGTTTTTTAAGGCCTTTAGGTTACAATCACTGTTTGATGCCGATGAGCTTTGTGTGTTGTTCAACATCAACAACACACAAAGCTCTGATGATCCCATGCTTGCGTGTGATTGGCCAGGAGGGAGATTTACATGACCCATGCTTTTGTGTGATTGGCCAGGAGGGAAGTGTACGTGACCCATGCTTGCGTGTGATTGGCCAGGAGGGAGGTGTACGTGACCCATGCTTGTGTGTGATTGGCCAGGGGGGAAGTGTACGTGACTCATGCTTGTGTGTGATTGGCCAGGAGGGAAGTGTATGTGACCCATGCTTGTGTGTGATTGGCCAGGAGGGAGGTGTATGTGACCCTGAGAGAGCTGTACAACACCCACGCCTGCAGCGAGCACCTGGAGGCCTTCCAGCTGTTGGAGAGACACTGTGGATACAGCCCAGACAACATCCCCCAGCTGGAGGACGTGTCCCGCTTCCTCAAAGGTAGACTGGTAGATAGATACACTTTTTATACAGAGAAAATTGGCATATTTCTGGCATATTTATGAATGGTGATTAATCATGATTAAAAAAAAGTATATACCTGTATATACTGTATATATATATATACACATATATAATATGACTCCCAAGTGTTGGAGATTAATTATAAATCCCTTTTTCTCTT
>OMKN01013868.1:14524-30328 GCA_900302345.1 Melanonus zugmayeri | reverse complement strand
TTTCCAAAGGAACACTGTACTCATAAGTGTTCATGAATGAATCCGTTTTTTCACTGAAAAATCACTGAAAACGTTACATCCCCCCCCAAAAAAAAATTACTAAGAAAGTAATAAATAACAAATTAAATTAAAAAAAATGTTTTGCTTAGTGTAGAGCCCTAGATACAGCTCTCCATGATCCAAGAGCCACCAACACATCCCTACATACTAAACACATCCCTACATACTAAATACATCCCTACATACTAAACACATCCCTACATACTAAACACATCCCTACATACTAAACACATCCCTACATACTAAACACATCCCTACATACTAAACACATCCCTACATACTAAACACATCCCTACATACTAAACAACACATCCCTACATACTAAACACATCCCTACATACTAAATGTAGGGATGTGTTGGTGGGGTGAAATGCAGGTTACTGCAGCCGTGTTAGTTGCCGGTTACTGATTGGTTTAAATTGGTGTCAAACACATGGATTATTGTTTGGATTGGAGCAAAGTGAACCAATTTAAGCCAATCAGGAACATGTTCAGTACCCTGTGTTTCACGATGAGACGGTGTTGTCCTTGTGGTTTGAGGTTAATGTTTGGTTAGTGTTTAGTGCCATTTAAAGTCAAACAACAGAATGACAGTATAATACACACAAGTGCAAGTGCAAAAAGAACAGACGCATAATATCCATCAACCTACCGGAGGCTGTGTATCGAACTTGTCTGACTGCTGTGTTTAGCTTGATGTCCAAGCCCTCCGCCAGAGCCACGGGGACACAGGAGTAGCCGTTCCTCACCGTCAGGTGGCTGCCGGTGAACTCAAAGTCATCGTCCTGTAATAAAACACATGATCGTTAGGACAGCGGAATAGATCTAAATGATCATTTAGCGCTGCATTAGCATTCAGCATAGCGTAACGCATAACCGTTAGCATCGTGCTATCATTTAGCACAGCGTTTGGTGTAGCAATTAGCGTTGCGTAATCAGACGTGACGCTCGGACACGTTTTTGTACCTGATCCCAGTGTTTGAGAGACAGGGTGGAAAGGGGTGTGGCGTTGGCAAACTCCAGGTTGGCAAAGTGCCAGTCTAAGATCTGTCTGTCTCTGGAAGACAAGTAGACGTCGCTGTCGTGGACAGAAGAAGAAGAGAGGGTGGAGACAAGAGGGGGAGGAACGGAGATATAATTGTTAAATTGAGTCAATGAAGTCACAAGGAAAGGTGATGGATGCTGGAAGGACAGATGGAGGTCTCACCTGGGTGGATTTGCCTCCAACTCCTGTAGTTTTTCTTCCAGCTTCACCTGCATCTCCACCAGCTCATCGTACTCCTAAGGACAGACACGCGGGAGGAGTGTTACCCATCTACTTGACTTGATCCAGTAACACCATCAGGCCGCCATGACTAGGCTCCTACAGCCAAAAGGGTGTTTTCATTTGACGACAGGTTACCGTGTCGTTATTACAAATGGAGGATTATCCGGTTATTTTAGATGACATATCGGTGGACTTACAGTGTGAGCAAATATTGCCGGCAGTGCATCTCAAACGGTGTTACGCCCATGATCTATTAATAAAAAACTTGGTTTTGCTTAGTCAAGACAGGTTGCTTTGTTTGGCAGGAAGCCCGTTTTAGACGCCAACAAAAGGGCTGTTCTTTACTTAAGCATTTTGTCAAGCGAAAAAAAGAAGAAAAAAAAGCTGGCGTGCCAGTACTTGTGTATGTGCGTGTCCATGTTGAACACACCCTAAAGTGTTCTGGGACAGGTAGTGAGGACAAACAGACTAGTGAGAGAGCAGGCTGAGTCGGCCCGTTTCAGAGGTTCACCGCAACAGTGCCCGGCAGCCGCAGCGACGGTGTTAAAACCTCCTCCTATAAAAAGCCGCCACTAAGCTCCGAGACACTGCACTATAGTAACGCCACCTACGGCTACTCCACGGTTAGCGACGCTGACCACGCTGATCGCCATGGCCAGCAAAAACCTGACCCCGACCAAACCGGCACATGTGGCAAAATAATGAAAACCAAAAACCAGACAAACACATCCAACTGCTGACGACGTCGTGAAGCTACATTTACTTTGCATTTATACTCATGTGAAAGTATACACGGGCGGTTATACATAGAAAGGCCCATGATGGTGTGTGTGAGAGAGAGCGAGAGAGAGACAGAGAGAGAGACAGACACACACACACACACACACACACACACACACACACTCCGGCTCCAGGCTGAGTCAAATGCCGATCGGAGGAGGCCTTGAAGTGGCTTCTTCAGACAGCGGATGAGGGAAAAAGGGGACCGTTCCGGTTCCAGACGCCAGCTGTGTTTGAAGCGGCCCTATCCACCATCTTAAATACACACACACACACGCACAGCTCCGACGAGAGCAGATTTATCTCCAGCCCAAAATAAAAAGGCAGCGCGGGCTCTAATAACACATACAGCTAAGGCATTAAACCACTTAAACACAGGCCTACGCAGTGTGCTCGAGAGAATTACAATGGCATGTGGTTAGGGACTCTGGTGAAGCATCCTCTACCCTCGCTGGCCACGATCTATCACTTTTATGAGCTAGGTATGCTTCAGTATTTTAATGATTTTACCATTCATCGTCCCAGATAATGAACATTAGGTTGAGGCAAAACCTGCAGACATGGCTGTGACTCATGCAAGAGAGTCCCATCAATATGCCATGAAATAGATAAAACACGCCTAACCACCACACTATGTATAATGAAAACAATCCCATTATGAGTTTTGCACTGCAACATTTTAACTGCAGGATGACAAGGGGAAAAATGAGTACTTGGATCATTTTCCAGCAATCTATTGCATACCCCTGCAATCTGCACACACACATTTCCAAAATTGCACGCATTTCAGATTTGCTTTGACACACCATTCTAGTGCTCAGCGATTCACACCAAACGAACACCAAATGTACCCAACGAGGTGTCTGGCTGTCAAGCCCGTTACCAAGACCTGAGCCAACAGAGTTTAGATCCATTAATGAACACTGCCTCTATTGAAACCTGTGAAGTGATGGCAGACAGACAGACAGAAAGAAAAGGAAAGAAAGAAAGAAAGAGAAAAAGGGCAAGAACAAGCGAGAGATAGAGAGCCAGACAGAAAGAAAGATGCAGGAAATACTGTATAGGTTTAGAATGAGAGACAGACAGACAACAGACGGAGAGAGAGAACTGGGCTCACTTTGCAAAGGGCGGTGAGGTCGCGGTGTTTGCTCTTGACCAGGAACTCTGCCGTGATGTCCCTGGGCGGCTTCACCTCGCTGGCCTCCTTGTACTGCTGGTGGAGCTCCTTCACGCGCTCCTTGGTGCTCACCATCTGATGGGAGGTGGGGAGGAGCATTTTACAATTAGTCCAATTCGTTATGGGTTCATGAATACTGTCAAAATTGCCCGTTGGTCACGATAAGCTACCAGAAGACTAAGTGCTGAGGCAATTATTTTTTTTTTTAAATATTAAAATATTTTAAATGTTCACCTTGTTGAGGAGCTCCTTCAGATCCTCCTGCGTTTTTACGATCTTCTTCCAGTGTTCAATCTGCTCATCCTTTACGTGTTTTTCCTGCAGCCTGCATACACACACACACACACACACACGTGCATTAGTTACTGTGTATGGTCGTGTATGTGTGCTTGTGTGTGTGTCACTCACTGGATGACCACCTCCAGGGCCTGTCCCAGGGACACAGGTTTGTTGTTGAGGAAGTTGAAGTCCAGCTGGTGGCTGAGGTAGGAGGTGGCCTCCAGGAGCCTGTTGAACTCCTGCTCCACCATCTCGTCTTTCTCCTTGGGCACCTGGAGACACACGCATGAACCGTTGACAACCACGCCAGAATCTAACCCACCAGAGGGTTACAACACTAGTACAACGTAATACGCATATTTTTTTATAAATAGGACGATTTTAGTAGCTTGAACTAAAAGGAATATATATAAATATTTTTCGGAGTCAGGATCATTAGGAAGATGGTGATGAATCATCATCAAAGATTTCCCACAGTGCATATAATAGCAAGCATGCATTTCATGCAACATTAATTCGTTTTTTCCCCTAAATGAATGCCAGACTATAAACAGACTTACAACTCTGCATGCTAACCACCCAAAAGCAATATATTTATGCACAGATTATTTCAGTTAATAGTATTAGTATGGCATGAAAATGTCCGTTAAACCTGGTAGACCAAACATCATTAAAATAACCACAATTAAAGTAAATTCACAAGTTCTCATGTTGTTCCTGTTAACGAGGGTTAAACTGTCTTGACACAAATGAGAAATGATGGGTTGCACAAGGTGAAACTCAAAGGAAGGAATGAAATGGCCCCAACAAAAGCATCTTTGAAATGATCATTAATACGAGGTAAGGAATATATTATATAAATAAACCAATACATACACTTGTGCATCGTTCACCCTAAAGTTGTTCACCGATAGATGAAACAAGGGAGGGGTTGAGAAGAGGGAAGGGAGAGAGAGAAAAAATTAAGTACACACAACTTCACCTCAAACAGGTTTGCACAAAAGTAAAAAACTTGTCGCTGACTATACTAGTTCCACATGATGTGGAGGCTTGAGGAACATTTAAACCTTTACAAGGAAACGCCCTGAGGTCAAATCTAAATAATCCCTTTTCCACTGCTTCAGCACCTGCCCTAACTGACAGCTGACAAAAAAGAGTCAAACGCATTGTTTACATACAATATAATATTAGACGCTAGCCTAAGCAGAGAGAGACGGACCCACTCTTTTAGTTTTCGTAGTGTGTGGAATGGTTTAACTCGCCTGCAGACAAAAACAAGTCTAAAAATGAGCCTGCAGTCTAAACAAGTGACCAAGTATTTTACATCTACTGTAAAACCACACATTGTTAAAATACAAAATACAGCCTGTGCACACACAGACACACACACACACACTGAGCTTTAGATCCACTATATAGTAGTTAGTGTATAATGCATACATGCATCCATCACATGAAACCACTTCCCATTTTCCATGTATATACCAATTTTAGCCTTGTATGACTATTTTTCAAGGAAAGTAACAATCACAACTTAGAAAAAGGCTGTTTTAAAACAATTGATCTGATAATTTTTAGGTATTTCAGATTTCAGTTTGCCAGGTAAAATACTGGATGGGAGGTAGAATAATAACAGCATATTAGATTTGAGATGTCTGGTTATACTTACGGCCTGGCCATTGGCTTCATACAGAGGACACTTCTGTTTTATTTTGGCCAACTCCATGTTGACCTGCTTACTAATTACTGCCATGGGGTTTCCTCCTACACACACACACACACACACATGCACATACAGAAATAATGTTTTAACTTAGCGTAGCTTACACTCATTGCGCAAAACAACACCGCCCTCTACTGGTGGCTATCGGTTACTGCAGCACTGATCAAAAAGCATAATTTGGCAGATGTTCTAATAAGACTTCTGCAGAAGGAGGAATGCCATTGGTGAATGAAGGTCTCTTACCCAGTCCTGTCACTACCATAGCTCCTAGATCTGCCACATAGTTGCCTTTCCTAAATGTGGCAACTCTGCCTCCAACACGATCCTATAGAGGGTGAAAAATAAAACATTTTACTTAACCAAGTCATGTCGAGCACAACCCCCACATATACATTCGGATTGACTTGGCTATTGACATACCCTGGCTTCGAGGACCGTCACGTCCATCCCAAAGCTCTGCAGCTGCCTGGCAGCGGCGAGACCTGACACGCCCCCGCCAATAATGATGACCTTCCCTGTCTTTTTAGCTGCGTGAGGAAAGAAGACAGTTAAGATACAACAAAGGACTGGTACAGACTCATTCTACATTTCGCACTTCACTCACGGCCAATGGTGGCTCGGAGAGACGGAAGAGCAAAATGTTCAGGGTTGTATTTAATTCCCGAAAATAAAATTACATGCACTCACTGGGTAAAGGCTTGACCCTCTTGTAAATTCCAAAGTTGATAAGACCATGCCTCTCTAGATAGCTGTGTATCCTGTGGACCAGCACAGTATCACCTGACAAAAAGAATAGAGGGAAAAAAAGTTCACATTTCTTGCACACGTGGTTCAAGTCAAAAATAAGTAAAGGAAAAAGAACATCTTCCACACTCAAACGTACTATTGTACGGAGCTTCGAGCTGTTGTACAGTGGCTTCAAACGTCAGTTGCACCTTTGGGTTGTCTAGCCACAGTTGAAGCTGGAAGATGAATCAGTGTCAACATTTTAACAAAAGAGTTAACTTTGCGTGTGCGTCTTGCATTAAAACAAAAAGGAGGGGAGCGCGTGTGTGTTGGCTCTTACCGTGCGGTTGCGGATGTACAGGAAGACCTTCTGAGTCTGCTGGGGCCCGCTGATGATGTCGGGGAAGCAGGCCGCCTCCTGCGACGTCATGCGGTCGTGGGGGAGGCGGCTCTGGAAGGCGGCTCCCTCCACACCTGAGTAAGCCCATCATATCCATCGCAGGGTTAAATGTAGTCACCACAACAGACATACAATTTTATGATGACATTTAGGATTCTTGTATACATTAAAAAAAGGGGACACACGGAAGATATTATGTTAAGTTATTAGCTATCAATCACGGGTGCCATAGGAGCATGGACGTTGAGACACACCAGAGGGCTCCTCGGGCTCACTGTCATTCTCCTCCTCGGGCGGTGGCGCGGGCGGAGGCACCACCTGCTTCCTCTCCTTCTCTGCCTTGGCGTTGCGCTCCTCCTCCGAGTAATATTCGTCCTCAGACAGATTGGCCAGGCTCTCGTCCATCTCGCGGTACTCCACCTGCAACAAGAGGCACAATAAAAGCGCCATTAAAACCTAGCCCTGGGGTCCGCTGGAAGGCAGGGGCGAAAGTGTGCGAGGGGTGACAGTCTTCACTTTGTTCCGTGGCCCGGGAGTCTTTATCTAGGGAGGGAGGCATCATCTGTTATTCTTCAGCCATACTACTATAGCCGTGTCCTTTCTCTGTGGTGTTGTAGCTGTGGGTGGGTTCACTGGGTCTTTGTGTGTGAAAAAACAGCCTGGGTTTGATTGACTGGAAAAGATAGCACGGTTATGTGATTTGCATTAAGGGGATTGGCTATTAGACAGGCATAGTAACATGTGATCCTAAAGTCACTCAGTGACTGGCTACTGCCAAGGTCCAAGCGACTCTTTCTTCTCTTTCTTTTAAACTCATTTGGCTGTCCCCGCTGCTCTAGACATTAATGGAGTTCACCACTGCTCCCTGCTTTGCCCACTTTATGGCAACAAGGAAACACAATGTGATAAGATATACAATGGACATCACAACAACTGCAGAAATGCTGATATATATATGTTTCAGGTGTATAGTGTAAAGTGAATGCACATTATACTCACGTAATTGAAATAATGGTAAACTTTCCAATCTTTGCCCTATAATGATATGATTTAGACATTAAAAATAAAAAGGGTTCATATCCAGCAACATGTCACCCTCTCTTGCCATAGAGGCAACGAAGATCTTAGATGTTTACTTTTGCTCGCTTGCGACGGCTCGTCCTGCGGACTTCCGCAGAGTCCTGGTCCACTCCTCCTGGACCTGCTTGATGGGGTAGAGGGGGCCCCCCTGGCTCCCCGCTCGGGGAAGCCCTTTCCTTTTTCTTGACGTCTGCGGGTCCGGGGACTGAGGCGGAAGGCCCAGATTGGGCATCTGACCCAGAGGCCCTCTCCACCCCAGCTGCACCCGTAGAGGATGAGGAAGTGGAGGAAGAGGAGCCAGCATCTGACTTCTTACTGGACAACATCATGGAGGACGTTGGAGGCCTCTCCTAGGACGGGAGGGGAGGGTAGGATAGCATGAGGCCTCTTTTTCTCCTTTTTTTTAAGATAGAAAGAGACAAATCTGTTTTTGGAGTGAAATAACTGCCACTTGAATGTGGACAGTGGATAAGATTAACAAATGATCAGAAGTATAAAAAAAGAAAAGATGTGAATGAAGAAAAGCATGAGCAATGTTGACCAAAATAAGTGCTGTTGGTAGTTTAGAGCGATTAAAGCTTTGCCATTTTTGGGATGTTTAGGTAAGGTTTAAGAATGTGATGCAACACATTTATTTACAGCAATCATGAAATATTTAGACAAATATGTTCTGGTACCTAAATTAAACAAATGTGGCCAATAATAATAATAATAATAATAATAATACAAATAAACAACGTGAAAACTGCCTCTGATCTGCCTCTTTACTTGGGGTGAAAATGAATGCACCTGCTGCAATGGGCTACAACACTAGATCTGACTTGGTCCTAGGAGCTGTAACACGGATTTGAATGCTGCTGTACGCGGTGCATGAAAATATGATTTTGTGAAATGACGGCTCTTATGGTACAATAGCCTTGTTTTACCCATTTCTCCGTGCACCTCGTAATATCCATTCAAACACTAAGAAATAAAGAAAGAACCAGACATGTAGTTATAATAACACCTAACGGACGATGGACCAGTCGCTTACCTAAAAATAAAAAGTCAAAATAAAAAAAATCATAGTGCATCATCCAATACTACATCATATTCATGTGGGGAAGCGATCCATTGTGTGAGCCCACCGTCTCCACTATGTGAAATAGCGAGAGCCGGAGAGCTGGCTAACGCTAGCTCTGCACAGCCAGCAGCAGGTTGAGCTAGCCGGTCGGGGATAGCTTAGTCCATGTTGCTTATATGACCCGAAGGAAAAATGTACATGTAAGGTTGAATATATAAATAGCGAAATATCGATCGAGTCCAACGTGCGGTTGCTTATGATACGATTTGAATCGGTATCCCGGGGGAATTTAATTTACGATCGATTATTTTTCGCAAGCTAGCCATTGTTGTTGGCTAATATGCTAACAATGAGAGCCGACTAGCAGTCACTGTGGCTCAGTAGCAGGTGTGACCCGATCAGGACCGAACTAACTTCGTTTTCGCGCAGATCTGATCTCGTACGCTGACCGGGACGTTTAGAACAGCCCCGTTCGCGGCCACATGCAATATTTCGTGCATTATTTGTAAAAGAAAAACGATTGAAACATTATCATTACCTCTTGATCCCCGAAAACGTCAACACAAAGGCAGCTTTCACTGCGGTTCCTCTAGACGGAGTCTCCTGTGATTGGCTAAAGCGAGACATGGACCACTTCTTCTGGGGCACGCCGATTGGCCCGTTAAACTGTCACTCCAAACCGGAGTCATTACATATTCAAGTATTTATGTTCTATATAGTCTCCCAATTCTGCGTACGATTTCTGTATACTATTTTTTAAATTGTATTGGATTCACGTATTCGTGCGTGAAATGATACACATAGAATGATCGAGGTATCCTACATCTATTTTTAAAAAGTATGTTTAAAATTCAACGTTCGATCATATATAGTCACAACCAAAAGTAAACCAAAGTAAAGTCAAAAAGTAAAAAAGCGCTTTTCACAGACAATGCAGACCAAGTGCAAAGTTAATAACACAATACTATATATTAGAAGACACAGAACACAATACATATATTAAAATAGAAACACAATGATTACATAAAGTGCAGATCAAAGTAGCCACAAGAAAATCAGTGTTCACGCCAATAGTATGTATCTGCAGAGCCGGAGAGCCCACCGTTTCAGGAACCACCGTTTCAGGACCCTAGTTCTTCTTCGCTCGGTTTACTGGCGGATACGTATATCCCACCCAAATACTTTCTGTTCAAGTACTTCGTTTTAAAGGGTTAGGGTTAGGGGGTTAGGGTTAGGTTAGGGTTAGGGCCCTTAGACCCTAACCCTAACCTAACCCTAACAATTTAAAAGCATCCACAAAAATCGGAGTGAAAAAAAAATGTTCATAACTATTAGAAAACCTAGATCAAAAAAGCTGCTTATTATGCTGTTGGCACTTTGCCAAGACCGTGTGGGCGTGTCAGGTCCTGTTTTGATTGACTTCTCCCTGGCTCCGCCCATGTCAAACAAGCTCTCATTTCCGTCGTGGAAAACGATGGCGCACTATGGACGACCATAACACGGCTATTACACATTTACAATAACCATGCAAAACACCCAGGCACGAAAATACGGGACATTTAGGTCATTTTTTAGAATAAGTCGGGACACCTGAAAGTAGGCTGAAAAACGGGACGTATGGTCACCCTAGTTAGGGTTGATCACACTCGTCGTCGTTGTGTCGTCCATCTTGGCTAATGTAGCCTAGACCAGCGGTTCCCAACCTTTTTCAACTCAAGGCCCACTTGAAATTCTCAAAAAAATGTGCAGCCCATACATCCCACCATAAATAATAAGGATGCCAAATAATGCATTCTCAGAGCACATTTTTTATGTGATTTTAACAGAAATACTGACACAAAACTTTACGATTGTAGATACGTTTTGTGCAAATTAGATAAGTTCCTATCACCAAAAAATCTATGAGTGTTTTTAAACCTTTTAAAAGCCATTTAATTTTAAACATTTAAAAACACTATTTATTTTTTTGAATTACATTTTGTCATGGAAATCATGATGTTTTGCAAATGACTTTGGCGGCCCACTTGCAGTACCATCGCGGCCCACCAGAGGGCCGCGGCCCACAGATTGGGAATCACTGGCCTAGACAATCATCCGGTCCTTTGTAGTCCAATTCGCCAGGTGGCGCTGATAGGGTCCTGAAACGGTGGGGGGCTCTCCGGCTCTGCGGATACCTGCTACTCGTTCACGCCACTGCACACACGATGACGTCAGAGCGCATAAACCTGAAAGACAGGAAGATGCAGGTAAAGGTGGATCAGGAAGGTGGATCTGCTCCGTCGAAGTTGTAGTTTTTGGGCTGCGTCCGTTTATTATGTTCGGCTGACCCAGTTTGTTTATCCATTCCGAAACCCACATTCGGTAAGTAAAATTGTTTAATAGACTTATTAAAAAAAAAAAAGTTAATGATCCTACTCTGAGTTTTCTATTTACGAGTTGTGTGTTTTGCATTGTTCTACTACTTTACTACACACTAGCTTTAATGGTATCAACAAGTCCGCGCCTGGAATAGCGAACGATCGACTTATAATTAACATCCTGGCACGTGTATTCATTGAGGTTATTTATTTTCTAATCGTTAGCAGTCAAGTAACCTCATCTCAACATTCAAGGAAACTACATTTAAAAACATGGCCTTTATGGTAAACCAAAAAGCAACACAGGTCGTATGTAGCCTTTTCTTTATGTGTGTTCTTGATGTGAAAAGATATGAACAGCTCACCACTGATTATTTCAACAGAACCAGTGCAATGTCTAAGGAGGAGAATAGTACGGCCAACCGGCCTGATAACACCGCCTTCACCCAGCAGCGCCTGCCCGCCTGGCAGCCCATGCTGTCTGCTGGCATTGTGATTCCTGGCTTTGTCCTGATTGGGATGGCCTTCATTGGAATTGGTGTGGCTCTTTTTGTCACTTCAAGGAACATCCAAGTATTGGAGGTAGGCAACACACACAGCTAACTCAGACCAGTCGATTTGTCCAAAGGTGTCGGTAACCAACACCACACCACACCACACAACAGGACGTGATGAATTATGCATGCTAATACCTTTATGCTTCCCTCCCTTTCACACGCACAGAGAGACTACACTGGAGTGGAGACAAACTCATTTTGCTCCATGTGCTCGAACTTGAACACCAAGAACTGCAAATGCACCGTGACCTTTTCCCTGACCAAGTTGTTTGAGGTATACAACATGGGGATGGCAATTATATTTGACCATCTATGTAAACACGAACCTTGTTGCAATTTGTTGTTAAAAATGTCTTCTTTTGTTTGTACTTGTTTTGTGACTCCATCGACAACCACAGGGGCCGGTGTTCTTTTATTATGGTCTGTCCAACTATTTTCAAAACTACAGGAGGTATGGCGGTTCCAAAGACGCCAACCAGCTGACTGGTGACATAACTTACTTTAAGGTAAAATAGTTATTAATATAAGAAAACAAATATTTTAAAAAGTCTAATGGAATGTTAAAATGTTTTCAAGATCTTGCATTTTAAGCAGAGTTGAAGTTGGGGGGCCAACTGCCTCTCAGGACTTCACTAAATGTAATTTTCATTGTTGGTCACAGTAATTTATGTTCCCATTAAATTACCCATCTTTCTGATGTTTTGTCTTTCTTCAGACTAAATGCTAATTATCACACAATTGAGTCGTATAAAGCGTCTTCAACTTTTGTTTGTTCTTCTAGGAGCCCAGTGAATCCTGTGATCCCTACCAGTACGATGGAGACAAACCAATTGTACCGTGTGGCAATCTAGCAAACAGCATGTTCAACGGTAAGTAAGTAGTGTAAAAAGTTATAGATCTAGGTTGGTCAGATTTATTATGTTTTTGTATGTGATTTTGTTTTTCTTCCTTTCTGTCTTTATTTTAAAAAGACACTTTCAAGCTCTACCAAATCATCAATGGGAAAAATGAGATGGTTCCTTTTGATGGAAAGGGGATCTCTTGGTGGACGGATTACAACGTCAAGTACCACAACCCATCTACCATTCCTCTTAGAAATGCATTCAATGGTAAAAAAAAACAACTAAAAATGTTTCCTTTCGAATGTAATTTCAGTGCCGTGCAAATATCAGAGTGGTCCTAACCTTACTTTGCATTGATTCCCCTATATACTATTGGTGAGGATTCAGAACAAAATACTACTTCAAAATGTAGTATCACTATTTAATTTGATTATATATGGTGGGAGATTTAATTCAGATCACATTCAAAGTGAAATACAGTATAATATTTGAAATTAACAAGATTTGTTCATACTTTACTTTCAGGTACTGCAAAGCCCTTATTTTGGCCCAGGCCCGCCTATGAGCTAGATACCACAGATGCATCCAACAATGGCTTCATCAACCAGGACTTCCTGGTTTGGATGAGAAGGTCAGCCCTGCCAGACTTCAGAAAGTTGTATCGACGGATCACAGAGGGGAACTATGCACAGGGCCTGCCAGCAGGGAATTATTCCCTTGAAATTGGTTACAGTATCCTTTTTATACATTTTATAAAAATGACTAAATGTATAATAATCCAGTGGTTTTATATTACATGTAGTATTGAGCATCAATTTGCATTGGTCTTTGCAATATATCACTTATAGCAATTAGAAACTATGTTAATAACATTGTTTTTTAAAATAACAATAACATAGTTTCTAATTGCTATAATCATTGTGGTAAGCTTCGGTGTTGTGAAGCTCATAATGGCTACCATCTCTCCCTCCATATATCTTGGAACAGAGGCTACGCGTGTTGTCATATCATATCATATAACAACACGCGTAGCCTCTATGAATGTTTGCTGGACACATGTAAAGCCTGACCTGTTTTACCAGTTTTCTGCGCCACTGTTCTATTTAAGAGCATTTGAAAAGCAATGACCTGGGTGTTCCTGAAGGAGTATGGACGCACACATGCTTTGCAATATGCAAACAAGATATGGAAATAATTTACTGTAATTGATTGTCCCTTGGCGACTAGTTGAAATGGGTGTGGTTCTTAAGGTGACTTATCGGACAAGGCTGGCGAGAAGTTTGTTTTTGTGATGACGACATCCACAAAGGAATGACCAAAGGTCATTCCATACGTGTTTTTGGACAGTAGTGAACCGCAAGCATTCTGTACCACATCAAAATGAGATGTGAAAGTGCTGTCCTTTACTTTAGTCTGCAGATTAATGATGTATTGTTACATTTCTGAAGCACCTTTTTGTTTAGCAAGGGAGTTAACAAAATGTGCTCTTCCTTCATTCCATGCAAATCTGTCGCTTAACACAAGATGCTTTAGGTAACATATAATTTACAAGTTATTATAAGTACCATCTTATCTTAAAGCAACCTGACAACATTGTTACTTGAGTTGAATGTTCCTTTGCACCACATGAAGTCCATGGCACATCAGTTAATTAGACTAATACTAATGACTGTGAGCCTGGTTGTTCCATTGGGGATCTTGTCAATAGGAGTGGTTTAGGATCTTAATTAACTGACCAATTTCAAATCTGTGCTGATGTATATACCAGTAGAATCGCACAGTGAATAGTTTGCATGTTGCAAAACACATGCTTCTCTTCTACTTCACAAACCCCCATGGTTTCTCATCTTTCATTAATTTCCTTAACAAAAAGGAAAAACCCTTAACATAGTTATGCATAATTTTGTAATGTGTTATGAGTAGTCAACAGATATTGTTTTGTTATACCATACATCATTTTATGTGTTGTGAGTTGCATTAGCAATATTTTGGAAGTCCTTAATTCACCGTACCCCAGATTACCCTGTGCTGGCCTTCAACGGGAGAAAGAAGGTGGTTTTCAGCAACGTGTCCTGGATGGGTGGAAAGAATCAGTTCCTGGGTATTGCCTATCTGGTCATTGGCTCCTTGTGTGTTGTAATGTCAATAGTCATGCTCATTGTCTACGCTAAGTTCAAGTTCCCAGAAGAAGAGTGATTCAGCATGTGTCCATGGGCAGTTGTTATTGCATGACCCACGAGGGCTCAGCAATTCACCTTTTGACTTGTCCAAAAAACGTCAACAAAATTGGGACTGCAATCACGTTTATTGTTCTCTTTGATATTTGTGATATGGTCCATTCATTGAAGAGTCAGAATGGACCATCTGATATTAGTTTGCTGGCATCAATCAATGTTTTTTTAGTGATGGGACACCATGGCAACGCCTACTCTAGGAAGTGTGTGGAGTGTACAGAGGTGAAAAATTATGGCAGTTCATAGACGATGTAAAGACTAGGATGGTTGTTGGGTATAAAATACATGCCACTGACACATGTTCGTTTTATACTTTTTAAGTTAAATATGTTAGCCAATGGCTTTCAAGTCAAGTCATTCTTCTCAGGCTATTGGGATTCTAGGTTTTCTCTTTGTACAAGTTGGGATATTGAAAGCCATAGTATTGAATTGTGTACACAGATCACACAATGCAGCATGTGTATTACATTCAGTTTTTAAAAAACTATGGACAGAATTTTACTATTTGCTCAGGGTAATGCAACGTAATGCAATATTAACATGTATGGGTTTACTTGAGTATATTCATAACATCCCTGTTATGTTTTAACTATGGACAAACATTTTCCTTTCTATTATATTTTCTTAAATAAAACTCTTTCCTAAAATCACAGAAATGCTGTCTTTGTATTGTATTTGGTTTGGAATGTTGGAACTCTGCTATCAAAGGGTGTCACACACTGGACTTGACGTCAAAATACCTTTTTAGTCACAGCACTAACAAGTTCCCTATCTGACATGATGGCCTCTAACTTTTGGCCCTTTTCCTGGTGGACTCCCCAACAAATTCCCTGTTTTCTAGCCTACCGGCATGGGCCGCCTCCCTACCTGGGAGGACTTGGCTTCACTTGTCCGGTCAGATGACGACAGCGACGGTGGCAGTGTTCTCAAGCTGATGGACAGCCTCTGCCTGTACATCGCAGTAGTGTTTGTGGGATTCACAGGCCTTGCTTTATACACTCATAAGAATACACTGCATAAGGTGTCACCGGTAAGGTTATTTCATGAATTTAATATGAATCCTATGTACACATTTGTTTTTTTATATCAATATATTTAACCACAGGGCCATCTGAGACGGTCTTTACACAGTGAATTGTCGAATGCAGTAGCCATCTGTCAGAGCAGCTGAGGCTGGACTTGGCCATGAAACACGCTCTGCCTGAAGCGTGTGGAAGAGCAACTCCTGGCCGTTGAGAGGAAACTGCTCGAGGTGGAGG
>OMKN01013868.1:0-14378 GCA_900302345.1 Melanonus zugmayeri | reverse complement strand
ACACAAGAAATCAATAAAATATTGCAAAACATAATTGAGTAGTAATATAGTTGATTCACACATTTAATTCAACTGTTCATTATTAAACTGGGACATGCTAGGGCTTCAGCCGATGCATCAAACAGGCATGCTGCAACACATAATTATGTTCACATTTAATTTAGTAATAATGGCTGTTAGTATTAGAATGACAGGGATGTTGTGAGTGAATGAACTCCTTGTGGTGGTCGACAGGTTGATAGCATGGATGTAGTAGTCTATAAAACATTTCCCCAGATGGCCTTACTAACTTAGATAAAGTAAAGTAAGGGCCACACATTGGATATTTTAATTGAAACATAGTGCTGAATTATGTTAAACTACATGAATTTGAGAGATTATTTTACAATAGGCTATTTGTCAGCCCAGAAGGCCTGATCCTTGTTTCAAAAAACAAGAACTTTCTGCTTTTACAGCTGTATGTGTCAATCTGGTGTACTGAGGTTACAATGAAAATATTACTGACATAAAACAATCCACTTAAATACAGTATCAACTTTTTAATTAGCCTACATCTTGCCAATAGTCTGATATGCACCACTGCATAGGTCACTGATGAAGCGCATTGCATTATGTTATAAACATGGACTCAAGGCAGACTGCTTTACAATCATCAAAATGTTATATTTACCATTCCAGTACAAACCTGAATCACTGAATGAAGAAAGGATTAGGCTAATACGTATTTACTATTTATGAACAAACACATTGTCTTATATATGTCATTCATACATTCATACAATTCATTTTCTGTTGTTTTACTCGTGTAACTGTAACTGAATTATAACGGAGATATAATGGAATGACACTTTAATGAAAAGCATTGTCTACCCATGTAATTTAGCCTAATAGGAACAATTGAGACGGGCACCTCTCTTTGCTCTATTGCTGTGTCCCAAACGGAAGGCAGCTACCTGCTGCCTTGCTGTCTAGTGAGGCAGTATCCCTTGGAGGCTGTAGTGTTTTTGTATGAAGTAACATGTAAAGGAGTCTGGATTGAGACGGACTTCCAACGCAGCAATGCGTCATTCGCCAAAATACCGACAGTTAACGTCTGTCAGTTACAACAGTTATACTGCCACCTGTCGGTCATTCGGACTAACTGGATAACCAGAAAGTCTGCTGTCAACAAATCCTAAAGTCGGCACAAATGTCTTAAATAAGCATTATACATCTAAATAGAATTGATATTCAGTGATTAAACTGTCGATTTCTCGGTAGAAAAAAGAAGAAAAAACCAGAGGTTAAAAAGGGCATGCATGAGGTTGCTCGCCATTGCCTTTCTTCTTGTCGGAGCAGTGGATCGGACGCCGGGATTGTGGGATATCTTGACCAACGAAGGATACGTCTATGCTGCCTTCAAAACCTGCCTAGTGGGAGGCACCTCAGCAGGCAGCATGTTTTGTAAATATTCGATTGAGACATGACTTGATTCCTCCCTGCCTCTGAATGGGACACAGCCGAGCCAAAGTCTGGCGTCATGTCTCATGTCTGTTGAAATACGAAGTACAGAGGACATATGTTTATCCGTCAGCCGTGATCTGTACCGTGACTTGTTGTAGTTCATCACAGAAATTGGCCCGAGTTGAGATGGTCCCCGGGGCCCTATGTTGCCCATGTCTGCTATAATAAGAAGGTTGACAGAAGCGCTGCCATCTTTGACCTCTAGATGGCAGCAAGTAAACCAGCTACCCCATTGCCTAGTCGAAATGCTTAATGGGTGACGTAGTTTTAAACTGCTGCGTTCAATTGAATTGCGAGCCACCGAGACGACAAGTACCACAATCCCTTGCGCACAATAAAATCTGACTGCCGCTGTCTGCGGCGTTTTGACAGCAGCACTCGTTGGCCACCGTTGCCATTGATGCAGTAGTCAGTGTTTCAGCCTTGTGTCTTTGTTCACCGTTCAGCCTACGAACGGTCGTCTTTAGCCGCTCAAGAAGATGTCCGACGGAGGAGGGGGTGAAGATAATTCTGGCACCATGGAAGTGTCGGCCGTCCAAACGGTAGCCGACACCTCTGTGTTGCAGAAACATATTCGCAAACTTGTCCCATTGCTGCTGGAAGATGGCGGCGAGGCCCCGGCGTCTCTGGAAACCGCCCTAGAGGAGAAGAGCTCCGTGGAGCAGATGAAGAAATTTCTCTCTGATCCTCAAATTAACTCAATCCTCGTCGAGAGAAGTTGCCTCAAAGGTCGGTGTCCTAAATACAACTACATCTTTTCACTTAACGGAATGAATCCGTCTGATTCGGGTCCCAATAGCACACAAAGGCGAACACGCGTTATTCTAGTGTGATCCTCCTAACGTTTTCGTTTTAAAAGGGGAGAAATGCGCTAACGTTAGTTACATTAGTTTTGGAGCCGAAAACACATTTGGGCAATTTAGGCAATTCAATCTACTGACAGTACCACGAATGGCGAATAGGCGTGGTGTATTTGTCCTGCAATGAAGACAACAACACAACCTACAGTGTACAGTATACCGTTACATTTGCTCATTTGAAATATTCTAGACAATACATTTTATTTGTGCGTATAGGCCTAGCTGTATTTGGTCAACAATGGTTCATTTGTTATGTAGCTGGCTGACAGCTCCGGGCACTTGGATCATGTGAACGAGCTTCTGTCAATGTTCTTCTTTCTTTTTCGTCGCCAAATCGGCATCGACTACAATGCTTCAGCACTCTCCGCCCTCATTCACCTGACAAACTGCTGATTCTGTTGTGTGTGTGTTTTTTTTTGTTAAACATACTGGACATACCCGACTCTTAAGCACTGCAGTGAGCTTGCAGTGTCTGCAGAGCTCGGGTAGCTTTTCAAACCGGTGACCTCACTTGCAAGGGAGGGTGCGGTGTTGGATCATAAAAGTCATCCGATAGAAGGGCAATAATGCTGAATCACAGCCTGTACACAATCCACGTCTAACCATCATGCAATTCATTTGTTGGATATGAATGTGTCTTCCATCATTGAACGCATTTCCTATTTGGGTTTCACAAGGTCCAGTATCTCAAATATCATATCTATCCCTCCTTTTGTTACACAGAGGATGTTGGAGATGAAGGAGACGAAGAAAAGGAGTCCATCGCTTACAACATCAGCATCGATATCCACTATGGGATCAAGTCCAACAGGTAGCCGATGATCTCAAATTTTATCCAAAGTATTTTACAATACTGTTAGTGCATACATTTCTTAGCATGGATTTCATAGGTCCTGAGTGGGAATCGAATCCACCTTAAGAAGTTAAGATAAGATGGTACTTTTGATCCCAGATGGGAAATTCGGGGGCTGATATTGATACCCTCGATTATCGGACCACATTTCTAACAACCAAACTTGCTTTCTTCCACCCAGCCTGGCTTTCATTAAGAGGGCGGGCGTGGTCGACGCGGACAAGCCCATCTCCACTCAGGTGCGCGTACTGACCCTGAGTGAGGACTCCCCCTATGAGACCCTCCACTCATTCATCAGCAACGCCGTTGCTCCTTTCTTCAAGTCCTACATCCGGGAGTCTGGCAAGGCTGACAGGTGAGACAGAGAATTGGATTTCCAAGTTGCCATGGTGACTGTCTGAAATTGGCAGAAGTTGGCGTCTGTAATTCCACACTTGTGTTTCTACCGCTACAGTTTACAATGATCAGGCCACAATTGTAAAGGCAGGGATTTTGTCTTGCTGCTTTTCTACTGCCGTATCGGGCTTTTCACACCATTCTGTAAACATGGCCAGGCTATAACTCCCAGCCCTGCTTGAAATCCAGTGCCTCTCTAGTTACCTTTTCCAGTGTTTCTCAGAATGACTCAGCAAGGAATACTACCCCTAGTGGTAGACTAATATAACTACAACAGAACGATCTAATTGTCCCAGTGCTCAAAATAAATGAATGATTCCTTGCAGAATTATGTTCTTCTCACCAACATCTTTCTTATACATATAACATAGTTCTAACATTATCATGTATGAAGAACTACTTAACTACCTATAACCTATAACTAATAGGGGTGTGGACATTTCTCGATTCTAAGATGCATCGCAATGCAGATGTGGACGATCGATGCTGTGACAGAACACAATCAATTATAGCCTACTAATGTTGATGCGAAGCCAGAAGTGGCTCGTCGTGCCGCTTGTGAAAAGAAAACTTATTTTTGTAGATTACAGCTCAGGTGCAGAAGTATGTTTTGGTTTTTTTGAGAATGGAAAAAAAATTCACACACAAATGTAGGTAGTCTAGGCCTATACTATGTATTTACTTTGATTTACAATTTAATTAATTTAAAGACATTTACGTTGACATTCTGATTTAAGAACTTTCTAAATAAAAGAGTTAATTTATCTGACTGCTTGTATTGATGAAAAAGTAGCTTTGTGCAGTAATATAGATTAGAAAATTGAGGATGTAATATATTATTGAGCTGCATCGTAGAATCAAATTGTGGACATCTGAATCGTAATCGAATCGTGACACCTTACTAATTACTTAATTCATTAATTAAATCATTCCCCAATGCTACAATAACATGTACAGCACACATTTGGTATAATCCTCTCCTATAACTCACCAGGGATGGGGACAAAATGGCCCCCTCCGTTGAGAAGAAGATTGCCGAGCTGGAGATGGGCCTGCTCCACCTGCAGCAGAACATCGAGATCCCTGAGATCAGCCTCCTGATCCACCCCATCATCACTAACATCGCCAAGCAGTGCTACGAGCGCGGCGAGAAGCCCAAGGTCACCGACTTTGGGGACAAGGTGGAAGATCCTACCTTCCTGAATCAGCTGCAGTCTGGGGTCAACCGCTGGATCAGGGAGATTCAGAAGGTGAGGTGTTGCTAGTTCCTTGGTCAATGTTGGCCCATGTGAAAAGACATTGTATGACAGTAGTTTTTTATAGCAATATGAGATCATTTGTTTACCTTTTTGAAAAATAAACAGCATATGTAATGGAAATATCTTTCTCATTTAGCATTTTTTTTCAGAGCCATGGTGTACAGTTCATGCGATTGATTAGATGGAATACTAAAACGCTTTACAAATATGGCTGCCGTTGGTGCTTATGTTGTTTTAAAAAAAAAAAAAATCTTCTTCCATGTCCTGCGAAGGTGACTAAGCTGGACCGCGACCCGGCCTCTGGCACGGCACTGCAGGAGATCAGCTTTTGGCTGAACTTGGAGCGGGCCCTGAACCGGATCCAGGAGAAGAGGGAGAGCCCCGAGGTGCTGCTCACCCTGGACATCCTGAAGCACGGCAAACGCTTCCATGCCACCGTCAGCTTCGACACCGACACTGGTGGGTCTCGATTCCATTTTTTAATTTGCTTCTTTTTCTTGTTTTCTATCATTATTGCATCTATTTTTTATTTTTTCCTTATCTTTGTGTTCTTTTTTTCCATAGATGTTCTATTTTGAAAAATTGCTATTCACAAACGTTATTATCCAAGATCCAACTGGTGTAAGCAAACAAAATATACATTTGGTTGTGACAGATGCAGAGGTTGCGTTATCCCCGCCCCCACACAATGACGGATAATAATAGATTATGACAGAATTTTTTCAAAATGACGGACAATGAAAAAGTCTAACGCAACCTCTGGACAGATGCTGTATGTAATTAACTGACTTGTATTCTAAACTGACACCAAATCGTAACTTTCTGTTCCTCTCACCAGGCCTGAAGCAGGCGGTGGAGACGGTCAATGACTACAACCCCCTGATGAAGGACTTCCCCCTCAACGACCTGTTGTCGGCCACCGAGCTGGACAAGATCCGCCAGGCTCTGATGGCCATCTTCACCCACCTGAAGAAGATCCGCAACACCAAATACCCCATCCAGAGGGCCCTGCGCCTGGTGGAGGCCATCTCCCGCGACCTCAGCTCCCAGCTGCTCAAGGTGCTGGGCACCAGGAAGCTAATGCATGTGGCCTACGAAGAGTTTGAAAAGGTGGGTGTGTGTGTGTTTTTTTTTTACCTCCCTGTAGGAGAATCTAGAACATGCTCTCTGTGTGTTTATGTATTGTTATCTTGTTGTTTTCATTTAGCCTTGAATGTAGACTTGCTCTGTTTTCGTCAAGTGTTATCCAATCCTATGCACAAAATGTATGTAGTTTCCATTCTAATCCCCTGAGATGTCTGTGTGTGGCTAGGTGATGGTGGCGTGCTTCGAGGTGTTCCAGACCTGGGAGGACGAGTACGAGAAGCTGCAGGTCCTCCTCAGGGACATCGTGAAGAGGAAGCGCGAGGAGAACCTCAAGATGGTGTGGCGTCTAAGCCCCGCCCACAGGAAGCTGCAGTCCCGCCTGGACCACATGAGGCGCTTCAGGAGGCAGCACGAGCAGCTGAGGGCCGTGATCGTTCGAGTCCTCAGGCCCCAGGTAATGATAATAATATTACACTTTATTCACCTTTTTTTAAAACGAAGTTTACAAAGTGCTTTAACATGCACAGCTTGCATAGCCTAACATGCATAGCTTTAACATTACCGTATAACAATGTACATTCTATTACATTGATTTATATATATACACTGCACCTTTACCTTCTTTTGTATAGTTGTACATTGATATTTGATATTTTATGTTATTTTATTATATATATTACTCTATTCTATTTTTATTCTATTTGACAAAAACTGTTGTCCAGGCGTTTTGCACAGAATGTTTTTCACTCTCTGGTTACACTTGTGTAAACTGTAAAGTGACAATACAGTCTTTATCTTTATCTTTACAATAAAAACTATTAAAACAAAAGGAGGAGCAAACATCCAGCATAAAGAGTTTTTTTAAGTAGTACTATAAAAAAAGATAATATAAATAATAAAAAATAATCCAAATAATCCAATAATTGATATTGACATTGATAATGAAATAAATAATGAATTACAATTACAACACACAGTAAAAACAGTAACGTATAGTAATAACGTAATGGGCCAAAAAAAGCTGGAGACAATAAGAGAGCCCATATCCCAGCCATGGAAAAAGTTAAATAAATACTAATAATGGCAACCGTTCAGTGCACAAACATGCTTGGCCTTATTGAGCTAGTATTTCTGTATTTAACCGTGAATGAGTGGTTTGTACGTGTTGATACTGAGCAAGGTTGATCTTGTGTGGTTCCAGATCTCCGCCTTGCCGCAGCACGCCCCCGGTGAGACAGTGGAGCCCCAGGATATCAAGGTGGCCGAGGTGCTGTTCGACGCGGCCGACGCCAACGCCATCGAGGAGGTCAACCTGGCATACGAGAACGTCAAGGAGGTGGACGGCCTGGATGTGTCCAAGGAGGGCATGGAGGCGTGGGAGGCGGCCATGAAGCGCTACGACGAGCGCATCGACCGCGTGGAGACCCGCATCACCGCCCGCCTGCGCGACCAGCTGGGCACCGCTAAGAACGCCAACGAGATGTTCCGCATCTTCTCGCGCTTCAACGCGCTCTTCGTGCGGCCCCACATCCGCGGGGCCATCCGCGAGTACCAGACGCAGCTGATCCAGCGCGTGAAGGACGACATCGAGTCGCTCCATGACAAGTTCAAGGTGCAGTACCCCCAGAGCCAGGCCTGCAAGATGAGCCACGTCCGCGACCTGCCGCCGGTGTCCGGGTCCATCATCTGGGCCAAGCAGATCGACCGGCAGCTGACGGCGTACATGAAGCGAGTGGAGGACGTGCTGGGCAAGGGCTGGGAGAACCACGTGGAGGGGCTGAAGCTGAAGCAGGACGGGGACAGCTTCAGGGCCAAGCTCAACACCCAGGAGATCTTTGATGACTGGGCTCGCAAGGTATGATGGTCTTCGAGTTCTTCTCCTTTCACATTTATGAAGGTGAAAATCATTGCATTTCATCAGAATCATTGAAAATAATACAATTGATACATTTATGAGTAGAGATGAAGACTTCTATAATTTTGTTACATATGGTGCTTTTCCACTACATGGTACCGGCTCCACTCGCTTCTGTGCTGTTGCATTACCATTTTAGTCCCCCCTCCGTGTAGCTGGTCGTCATAGCGACGCCAGGTTAAACTGCTCTGACGTCATCTTCAACGTGACTGTTCCAGCCGGCAACGATAGCAGGATTTTAAAGCAGGCTGAAAACGTGTAATTTTTGCTCTAGGGACTGTTAATGTCACTTTATTCAATTTTAATATTTTTTCAGGCAAGAAAGTAACCATGTAGATTCAGAATATGTGGTCAGTTTATTTTTAACAACTGTTTTTTTTTACAACCGCTCCGACCGCTTATGGCGGGAGTGATGGCACATTGATGACGCAGTGACGAGTTTCTCTGACCAATCAGAGGTCTAACGGTGTTTTTAGTACCCGCTCCAGTTTTTTTGGAACCTTGACGGAGCGGGTACTAAACAGTAGAACCAGGTACCAGAACATAGTACCTGGTACCTAATGGAAAACGAAAGTGAGGCCAGTCGAGTCGAGCTAGTACCATGTAGTGGAAAAGCGCCAATAGTCTTGTATTTTCTGTCTGACTTCATTCTATCCCTCCACACTTGCCATTTGCACACTATTTTATATTTGTAATATTTGTATTCATATTTAAATTGTATAATGAATACTGTACAGTTGTATTTTGTATTTACAAATTCCTTTGTATGGGTAACTCGCGTGACACATTTCCTCGTCATCGTCACCAGGTGCAGCAGCGCAACCTGGGCGTGTCGGGCCGCATCTTCACCATCGAGAGCAGCCGTGCGCGGGGCCGCACGGGCAACATGCTGAAGCTCAAGGTGAACTTCCTGCCGGAGATCATCACCCTGTCCAAGGAGGTGCGCAACCTCAAGTGGCTGAGCTTCCGCGTGCCCCTGGCCATCGTCAACAAGGCCCACCAGGCCAACCAGCTCTACCCGTTCGCCATCTCACTGATCGAGAGCGTGCGCACCTACGAGCGCACGTGCGAGAAGGTGGAGGAGCGCTCCTCCATCTCCCTGCTGGTGGCCGGCCTGAAGAAGGAGGTGCAGGCGCTGGTCACGGAGGGCATCGCCCTGGTCTGGGAGTCCTACAAGCTGGACCCCTATGTCCAGAGGCTGGCCGAGACCGTCTTCAACTTCCAGGAGAAGGTGGGGGGGGGGCTTTTTTTTTGGACATGGTTTCATGACACTTTGATTTAAAAACTTGAGTTGACTTTAACTTGAGCAATATATACTCCCATGGTCTCCCTCCCCACCAGGTGGACGACCTCCTGCTGATTGAGGAGAAGATCGACTTGGAGGTGCGCTCGCTGGACACCTGCATGTTTGAGAACAAGACCTTCTCGGAGATCCTCAACCGCATCCAGAAGGCGGTGGACGACCTCAACCTGCACTCCTACTCCAACCTGCCCATCTGGGTGAACAAGCTGGACATCGAGGTGAGCACTGGTGCGGTTCATTGGCAACGGGTTGACGCCTCAATCCATCACCTGATGAACAAAAAAAGAAGCCAAACTCGATCTGAATTTGCTGTCAAGTCGCGTTGGGTAAAAGTGTTCATGTGAATGTGACACCTCCTCTCCAGATCGAGCGGATCCTGGGGGTGCGTCTGCAGGCGGGTCTGAGGGCCTGGACCCAGGTCCTCCGGGGCCAGATGGAGGACCGGGCCGATGTAGACATGGACACTGAGGCCCCACAGGCTGGACACAAGCCTGGGGGAGAGCCCAAGATCAAGGTAGGCTCAATGATTGTCTTTTTATTGATTGTCCTTAAATCCTAACTCTTTCAAAATGTGATTTGTGATTGTGTTTTCCTGCCTATGTAAAGCACTTTGTGTTAATAAATAAAAGATAAACGGGTCTTGCCTTGCCTAAAGTCTTGTTTGATGCAATTGTGTATTTTCCTAAAATACAGCTCAGTTAGTTAAATAATTTATTCTGGAATCAAATGTCATCTGTGTCTGTAGTAAAACTAAACTAGAGATTTTCAATACATATTAAACTACATGCAAGTTCCTCTTGCCGACTTGTCAGCCCCATCACCCGTCTGCCCACGCCAAGCTGACTGACTGTTTGTGTTGTAGAATGTGGTCCATGAGCTGAGGATCACCAACCAGGTGATCTACCTCAACCCGCCAATCGAGGACTGTCGTTACAAGCTGTACCAGGAGATGTTCTCCTGGAAGATGGTCATCCTCTCCCTGCCCAGGATCCAGAGCCAGAGATACCAGGTCCCATACCAAGACCATTTCGTTTTACCTTTTTGACATGAGCATAAGATGTCCCAAGCTGGAGAAAAATAGCCGTTCTGTAATTTGCATTATCATTCAAATCCATTTTTGAGCGAGCCGAGTAAATATTGTTAATAATATAACTTTATTGATATTGGAAATGTATAGATTTAATAATAACGGTCGGGTCCATAGTACAAAAAGGGTTGGGAAGCACTGATTTAGATGATCCATAGAGTGATCCCTTGATATAGAGGTGCCAGCAGCCTTCCACTGGGAACTGTGTTTTCATGAAGGCTCCTCCTGCCTCTTGGTCCCCAGGTGGGTGTCCACTACGAGCTGTCAGAGGAGGAGAAGTTCTACCGGAACGCCCTGACTCGGATGCCCGACGGCCCTGCGGCCCTGGAGGAGGCGTACAACTCTGTAGAGGACAACGTCAGCGAGGTGGAGCAGTACGTCAAGGTAGGAACCACCTAGTTTGTCTCCTTTATAGAAATGACTGGCCTTGGTTCCTCTGGCTACTCTGCACTCTTGTGTGATCATAATAATCCTCCTCATCCCTACCCCAGGTTTGGCTGCAGTACCAGTGCTTGTGGGACATGCAGGCGGAGAACATTTACAACCGCCTGGGCGAAGACCTGACCAAGTGGCAGGCCCTGCTGGTCCAGATCCGCAAAGCCCGTGGAACCTTTGACAACGCTGAGACCCGCAAGGAGTTTGGACCCGTTATCATCGACTATGGCAAGGTAATGACTGCCTGGATTATGTTGAGATGTAGACGGCAAATTAAGCTGCTCCCCAAAAGTTTGAGCACTAGGTTAGAAAATAAATGTATCATTGGTGGTAAGTTGTTTTTTGTTTTGTTTTTATCTTGAAGGGAAATTCTGGTGTTACAGGGCAAATAAAACTAAAATATTTGAATAAAGTGGAATATCCGCAGTATAATATACACACACCAAAATGAAAATATAATTTTTCATCATCTTCTTTGTACAATGGTGGTGTTGCGTATAAAATCTTATTTTCTTTTTAATATGTTTTGTCCCTTAGGTCCAATCCAAGGTGAACCTGAAGTACGACTCCTGGCACAAGGAGGTCCTGAGCAAGTTTGGCCAGATGTTGGGTCAGAACATGCAGGACTTCCACTCTCAGATCTCCAAGGTAAAGCATTTTCTCCCCTTTTAAGCATTTTGGTACATTGGTTACTATGTGATTTTAATGAAATGAAATTAAATGAAAAATGTATTTTTAACCGTTTTAGGTCACTTCCCTGGTCATATTGGGCACCTATCTAACAATATATGCCAAAAATCCCATTTCCTCATATTCTTATATCAAGATTCAATCTGATTTTTCTAGTAAAACAAAATATGACGTATGCCTACTGGTCACAGTAACTTGCTAGTTTTGTGCTGACGACCTGCAGACGCACTGAGGTCCTGACCATTTCAACCAATTAGCGGTAGTAGGCAGGTAACACAGGTAGTAGGCGGGTAGCGAAGAAGATATTCATTAGCTCGCTAGCTATCATATCATATGACATGCCCACTTTTCAATGGTAGTGATTTAAATAGTGATTTAAATAGTGATTTTTAATCTGTATGATTTTCTGGCATTCCTTGTGCAGTCTCGCCAGGAACTGGAGCAGCACTCTGTGGATACGGCCAGCACCTCGGACGCCGTCACCTTCATTACATACGTCCAGACCCTCAAACGCAAGATCAAACAATTTGAGAAGAATGTGGATGTAAGTAGTACTACATAATGAATACTATTTATAAGACCAACATGGTACTTTCTCTACCATAACCTCATCTCGTCTGATTTACTTCTGATAGTAGCTTTTTACTTTCTACCCAATTACCTCATCCATGTTTACTTCTGGGGCCGTATTTCAGAAACTTCCTATCTTATGTCTTAAGTTAAGATAGGAAATGTTTAAGATAGGATTTTTCACAATTTCGTATTACAGAAGCAAATCCTAACTGAATTTAGGAATCCTGTCTTATCTTACTAAATCCTAAATACGCAATCCAACATCGGTAATCAACTTTTATGTCTGTTACCTAGCAACTGATGCCACTTTTCTCATCTGGCGGAGTTTAGCTTTGGTTTTTACCATTGGTTTTTACCATTGGTTTTGACCACATGATGTGGTGCGAAAGTATCTATGTATATATCTAAGCATCTATTCTATGATAAAAGCACCGTGTATCTATCAGCGTATCTATTACGCTGATAGATGGATACGCTGATTATCTATTAATCAGCGTTTTGTCGTAAAAATGCAGCACATCTTTTGGGTCATGAGCCTTTCGGCAAATAAATTACACCGTATAATTTGTTTTCTAAAAGCAATACAAGTGCAGCCATACTGATTAAATGAGCGAACACCATGTACAAAACAGTTAGGATAGCCTAACGGTTATCTTAAAGTTAGGAGAGGTTTTTTTAAGATTTTGGGAAGTTAGGATACTTATGTAATACACTTTTCCTATCTTAAATTAGGATAGGAATATTGACTTAGGAACTGTTAATCTGTAATGACTATTTTCCTAAATCAGGTCCTAACTCTAATTAACTCTAGTTACCAAACTAAGGGATAGGATTTGCAAGTTAAGAAGTTTCTGTAATATGGCTGATCTTCTAAAAGCTCTCTCTCTGTGGTCCGTCTCCTAGTTGTTCCGCAACGGGCAGCGTCTACTGGAGAAACAGCGCTTCCAGTTCCCGCCGTCTTGGCTTTACATTGACAACATAGAGGGCGAGTGGGGCGCCTTCAGTGACATCATGAAGCGCAAGGACACTGCCATCCAGCAGCAGGTGGCCAACCTGCAGATGAAGATCGTCCAGGAGGACCGAGCCGTAGAGAACCGCACCACCGACCTGCTCACTGACTGGGAGAAGACCAAACCAGTCGCTGTAAGTAGCCCAATCAAGTGGATTTTGGATCGGTATAGCCGCAGTTAATGGCGGTTAGTCTCAAAGGTCTTCACATTATATGATGACCCCTAACCATAAGCCCTCTAAAAGGTTAAGGAAAAACTCCCCCAAAGTAAAATTTTTAGATTTTAGATTTTCTAGTGACACTGATGTCTGTCGTCTTCCTTCAGGGGAGCCTGCGCCCGGAGGACGCCCTGCAGTCCCTCACCATCTACGAGGGCAAGTTCGGCCGCCTGAAGGACGACCGGGAGAAGTGTGCCCGCGCCAAAGAGGCCCTGGAGCTCACCGACACCGGCCTGCTCAGTGGCAGCGAGGAGAGGGTGCAGGTAAACACACACATGCACACACACTACTAATGACATGGCAATGGCATGAGCATCAACATACAAGGTACTGATTTTCGATGGCGTGGTTTCTAGGTGGCCCTGGAGGAGTTGCAGGACCTGAAGGGGGTGTGGTCGGAGCTCTCCAAGGTCTGGGAGCAGATCGACCAGATGAAGGAGCAGCCGTGGGTTTCTGTCCAGCCACGCAAGGTAAAGTAATTGTATTTTCCTTCCCGTTCACACTCTGGTCACTTAGACCAGGGGTCGGCAACCCGCGGCTCCGGAGCCGCATGCGGCTCTTTCATCCCCCTGATGCGGCTCCCTGTGGCTTTTGAAAATAATTATAGTATTTGGTGATCTTGTAACATCTAAATAAAACGTGTTTTGAACGAAATTTCACGGGTCACGGGCAATCGCGCACTGCTCGCGCACATTCTCAGCGCGGACGAAAATCTACCGACCGCGAGCGGGGTAATGCCAATACTTATACTATATATATACTATATACCAGGGGTCGGCAACCTATGGCTCGCGAGCCATATATGGCTCTTCTGGTGACGGCATATGGCTCGCGCACATTGTCAGCGCACAAGAAAATCTATGCAGCGTATAGCGGAGTAATGCGCGCTCCCCCCACCCCGTCAACAATCGCAACCGCGAACGTAGTAATGCGCGCTTGCACGGTTCCAGTCAAAAAGGTTGCCGACCCCTGACTTAGACAGTGTTGTCTTTTCAGAGGTCGCATTTTATACACTCTCAAACATTGGTTTGGATTTTATTTAATAATTTTTTCTGGGTTGTTGTCCATAGCTGCGTCAGAGTCTGGATGCTCTTCTGAACCAGCTGAAGAACTTCCCGGCGCGACTCCGCCAGTACGCCTCCTACGAATATGTCCAGAGGCTACTTAAGGGCTACATGAAGGTCAGACACG
>OMKN01013864.1:0-10877 GCA_900302345.1 Melanonus zugmayeri | reverse complement strand
GAAATGTGCACACATTGAACACATTTCAAGTATAACCTTGGCTCAAGAGCTTCAGATCTCCGAAGCCAAAGATCTCTGATGCCCTCCCCTTCCTCTCTGTTCTGACCCTGCTGGCAGACTTTTGTTTCTTGCCATGCAGCACCTCCCTTGTGCGGGCCTTCTTGTTCAACATTACTGTCTCAATAGATGCCTTCACAAAACAGTGTTTGAATTTGAACATTTATTCGATTTTTATTGTTTTTCTGCATCTTATAACTAAGCATTTTAAAGGTCAAAGAGTCCCTATATATCGTTTCAAGCTAAAATACAACTTCTGGTAATGGTATTAATGAACTATATTAAAGAATATCAATCAGTGCAGCTTTTACTGGACTACTGACTTTGCATGTGCCACAGCTGTTGCACACTTCATGCATACTGTTGGCCTTCGTATTACACGCCTACTTGAGCTTAACCAATCGGGCGACAGGCCCGTTTCACAGAGGCGTGGTCGTAGCACAAACACAGGTGCCGCTCATAACACTAATTATGGGTCTGCTCCTTTCATGCACCAGGGCACGGGTAGCACACTTACCTTCAGCCTGCCGCTCGTGCCCTGGTATATAAAAGGAGCAGACTATAATTAGTGCTAATGAGTGACACCTGTGTTTGTCCTATGACGACGCCTCTGTGAAAAGGCTCTAGTATAAATAATAAGGCAGGGCTCACTGTTTGAACCCATCAGAGGCCTTGATTCATTTGCATGTTGTCCCTGTTGAATGTCCAGAGACATCAACATCAGGGTTGCTGAGTGAGCCTACAAACGTTAAATGTCTCCAATGTGTCCTATCTTTGATTTAAAGGTACAATTAGGTGTGGTAAGCTTTAGGGAAGAATAGTGTTTCAGTACAATAGGCACATTTCTACACTCAAGGCTCAGGTTACAAAGTACCACATAACAAGAGTGAACACAACGCATGTTACAATACACACCAAATAACACCATCACTCCACACTGCACAATGTATGTGTATTATTTGATGTATCTTTTTATGGTATTATTTACGTATTTCGGAAAGGTCCAAATATCATTACAATACAATAATGTTAGTGTTATCATGTGTAGAGATACCCAACAATCCCAGTCATAAGCTGTGTCCCAAAGCCTGGGCTGTAGTCATCGTAGTGCAAGTACAAAGGAGCTTCAGTCACGTAGAAATGAGACGGCCTACAGCCTGCTGTAACGTCACCATAAAGCTTCATAATCATAAAGTTTTTACATTTCATCATGTTTCACCCTCTCAAAACATATGTTGGACTTGGCATAACATTACATTATATTAGCATAGGGGTTAGGGGTAGTGGGACCCTAACCCTATAAAATAATGTATAACCATTAACACCATTAGTAAAAATGAACACTCATTAGTAAATGATTACTAGATCATTAGTTAACTGTTAATTAAGTTAGTTAATGCGTATTACTGCATTAACTAATGTTAATTAATGTACCCGTATTGTAAAGTGTTACCATTGTAATAAACCACAATACATGTTTAGTTACGCTAATGTTATAGCCTACTTACTTATGTTATTATATGATATACTGATGATTTATCTGGTGAACGTGAATCGACTGAATTTGTTATCAGCCAAGTTATATTCAAGTAACCCACACTCATTAGGCCTAATGGTTCAAATTGGACTAATATATTTGTATTGGGTGGCAGTAGGGGGCGGCATCTTCCCGAATCTTCCGATGGCCAGTCCGTCCCTGATTGTGTGACAGAAGACTACAAAGGATACACCGGTTGCATGAGGATCCTTCACATTGGGACACTGACGGCCTTCGATGACGTAACAGCCGACAAATGCAGCCTACGACGGCTGTAGCCGAGGCTTTGGGACGACTATAGACTGGGAAACTGAAATAACTAGGCCATGTCTACCCATGCAACAACTTAGAGGCTGTGTTCTGCAACCTTCTCAACTTTTATGTTGTGTTTGTGTTTAGGAGGTGTGTTGGTAGGTTGAGGGATACACAAAAATCAAACAAAAGAACGGCCAAAAATCAAAAGTAGGGTCAAACAGTCAGATGTAAATAGGTTGTTCCTGGGCAGTTAGCAGGCGATACACAGCTGCAGGCATAGTCTTCATGTGGATCTAAGGATAAAGATATCAAATGATTAACTAAGTGCTGAGCAGTTGATAATTGTCCGAGGGAATGACATGTAGCATACAGGACCAAATGTGAACCTGGGTCGCTACAAGGTGTACTGCTGGGAAATGTGTTGACCTCTGGTCAACAGTGACTGCAACACAGGGACTGCATGTGTCGGGCTCCCAGGCACCCATTACAGTTCTAAAGTGTGTTGAATGCTGAGCCATCGTATGCCTATTGTGGAGTGTGTGTGGTTGGTGGCTGGTTTAAGCAGCCTCACCTGAGGCCTGAGTCAGACTGATTAGACTCTGGGGCTGAGTGAGGCTGCACACCTGTGGTGCATTGAGTAATCAAGGCCCACAGGTTAAACCAACATCACCACACACACTCAGGATCACCCGCTTTGCCTACAAACCATTGTTCAACCCAGGAAAGCCACTTCGGTGGCATGTAGCAGGGTTCTCTGCTACACCTATATTATGTGAACACCAAACATGCTCTTGTTTTTGTAGTTTTGGGTGGGTGTGAAATATCTGATGTTTGTTGCATGCGCAGAATTAATTAGCGCTGTATATTTCAATTTATAAGGATCTACAGTTGTACTTCACAAGAGCCTCAGATTGTTTTACAGCCTGGGCACCAAGTCCATCAAAGTGCTCCTGTATTGCAACGCTCTGCAGGGGAGTAATGTGGCCCGGTCTGCCTGGAAATCTTTGTAAACAGACTTTATTGTAGTTAGGGAGGTGACTTGAGATGTCAAATTGTAGAACATAGAATATTGATATGTTATCCAATTTTGTTAGTGTATTAATATCAACATTATTAAAAAATGTATGTTTACTCTTTTGCATAGTAATAAATATGCTGCCGGTGTGTCTTCCAATAATCATGCTACATCAAATACTGACGTGTCTTACGAGGAAGTATTTGTCATCACTGATTTTATCCAAGTTAGGAACCCTACAACCGCAATGTTTAAAAGTAGTGTATTTTGTTTTATATATTATTTCACATTGAAAAATGAGCATAAGAAATAAGCATTGATGGCTAATATCACACGGCTAATATGACTAAAAGAAGATTGAGTTTGCATGGGAAGTGTGTGTTTAACTTTGCCTACTGGTGCAGTGAGACTCCTTTTGCATTAAAGATAGACAACACTAATACATATGAGATTCCTTACCTCTCCCACGGCACTGGACAGAATGTTGACCAACTTCTTGTGGGGTGTGGTCACCACGCTCTCACCGTTTATATCAATAATGCGATGGCCCACCCTCACGCCGCCACGCTCAGCGATGCCACCGCGCATGAGGCTGCAGATCTGCAGCAAGAGAGGCCGTGTTCGGAAATTACAGCTAACAAAAAATGGGCTAACTAATAACCTCTGGTTTATTCTCCTATCTTGTTTTAACTCAATTACATGATGTTTGTTTAAACGTGTAAATAATACCAGTCTCTATGCAATGATATACAGTACAAACCTTCAAAAAGGTATAATCAACCTTATGAGTAGTCTTATACCAACATTGAATGAGGTGGAATTTGTGTAAAAATCAAGATATTACATACAGTGCCATTCTGGACACTGAATCCCAATTGGTAGCGGAGGTCTGGCCGTCTGATGAGGACGGTGGTCACAGGGGGACAGCTCACAATATTCATCTTGACACGGGATTCGTTCTTCAAGCCCTGCAGTGCAAACAACTAATCAGTCAAATGTGTCAATCGTCAAGACATATTACATATGACATATATTTTGGTTTAATTTAAAAACGCGAACAAATTGAATTCCGCCAGCAATATGATTGGTCGACACAAATATGACGCCCCCTTCACCCAGATTTGAGCTTGTCTGCCATCAGACTTTAGATATTCATCTAAAGTCTTCTCATTTCTAAAGTTACCCGTCTATTGGAAATATTTACAAATATTAAATAACTTTAAAATGCAATGCTTTGTTGTTTAGCACGGACTCAATTCCCCCCTCATCACCCACTAATCTATATGATGCTCTACTCTATACCTTAATGATGCTCTGGCAGGTGGATAGGGGCAGTCCCACTAGACTGGTGGAGTTGACGGACATGATCTGGTCTCCAATGTTGACAGAACCAGACTTCTCTGCTGGCCCAGCATGCATCATGTTTGCAATGATGACGGTGGGCAGGATGGAGCCCCACCCACTCTCTACAATGACCACGCCCAGTATCTCCCCCTTAGATTTCTCTATACACACCTGGGGGATAACAGCACACAGAGCAACTGGTCACAATAAGTATGCCTAAATGTATACTGTACAAGTGGAATAATTCATGCTGTTAATTAATGTTAATTAATAATTCATGCTGTATAAATTAAAGGTGCTGTAGGTAAGATTTAAGAGCTATTATTTGAGTGAAATTTGTTATAAATGATAAAGCCATTATTGAGCTATTAGTGAGTGAAATGCTCTGTGAGAATATCTATTTCGAGTTGACTGCGCCTGCCTCTGTATAAGCCAATTTAATTTAATTTCTCAAGGGCATCTCTTCCCTGATTGGTTCGGGTTGCCTGTCAATCAAAGGTGCACGAATGCAACACTTCTCAATGTCAGGCAACTCTTGAATCTTTAACTTTGAACCAAATTAAAGCCTAAAAGAAAAAATATTGAAATGCAATCACAGAAATATGATAGAATTCTATACCATGGACAACTTACAACTTGAATGAAATAAATTATATACTGTGTATATATATACACACATACATACATACATACAGTACATACATACAGGTATACTGTACCAGGCAGACACTTACATCTTTGCAGTTCTCAGACTTGGAGAAGTGAACGAGGTCATCATTGTACATGTCCTTGGTTTTAAGCAGCTTACTGTACTCCTTTTGACTCAGATCCTCTGGGTTGATGCCATTAGCCCTCAAGAATTCCTGGTAGGCCACACTAAAGGCCTGTCCAATGGACTGGGCTATGAACTGGGCCTGATAATACAATTAGCATCATCATAATAATCCACAATATGCACAATAACATTAGTCTCTCAAGACAGATCAAAAGTATTTCAACCAATCATGACACAGTGTTATGAAAATATATCCCCTGGAAACATAACCGAGGCAGGCGATTTAAATGCATAACACTGTGTTGTGATTGGTCGAAATACCTTGGATCTGGTGCTGGATTTCTGGATCCAGTTATTCAAAATGTGGCTTGAGAGACTACACTCACTATTCAACTTTAAAGGAGAAACATCATGCTTGGCTATTTTCTAATATAAGAGAGAACTGCTTCATAAGCATGTTGTGAAAAAAATCACGGTATGTAACATTGACTCCACGAAAAAAACTAAGAAAAGTCTGGGATTTCCGCTCTCCATCCAAATAGGACCAATGATGAAATGGTCCAACTTTTTTTTGCTGTTGCAGACTGTGATCCTTTCACAACATGCATATGAAGCAGTATTCTTACATCCTTAAATTAGAAAATATTCAAGCGTGACAGCTCCTCTTTAATGGTAACATTAGAAAAGTTGGGAAATAATAAAACAGGTAGAAGTTAAACTCACATCCTCAGAATCAAACACATGGCAGATCATCTTGTACTGGAGAGTGCTGTGGTCATGGTTTGAGGGCTCCACATTTTCCTGGGAGTCTGGTCTAGACACCCGGCGGCGAGCCATTAAAACGACAATGTTACCGATGTCGGTAATGTAGGTGATGGCTTGTAGGGGATGGTCAATCATGATCTCCTGGCAGGCAAACAATGAACCACACATTGGCACAGTAGTAAAAGATTAGAAGGCTTGTTTTTGTAGTTAATTATGCCTTTGTACTGTAACGTAAGACAGCACCGTATTTCAGAAAATATAACATCAATGAGTTATGTATATTGTATGTTTTACTTTTTTTTTGATGAGCAATTGGATTTTTTTTATTGTTATTTTAAATGTTTATATGTATATATATTTTTTTTTTACTATGTTGTTACTATGTTGTTTTGAAATAAAAAATCCAATGCCGATTTATTTTTTGACTAATCTTATTTTCATATTTGTCAATCTTTTTATTATTAGTAATTATACCATGGTCTGGGTGAATACTTGATTCTAATTGGCTGGTAGTTCCAGTGAAACTGTCTGATCACCGTTGCCAAGTCGTTTCTAAGGTTTGTCCTATTGGCTGGAGTCGTAAACTACTGTTTGCCTTGCATAGGAGTCAATGGGTGAGACTAATTGTGTTCCAGGTATTAGTCAGTGTTTCCAGGGAACCAGATAAAGTGCTGCCCGAAAGTTTTTACTTTTAGAGCGAGTTGTCCCAAAATATAAATCATCACAGCTTGTTTTTAATCTTTGGTAAGTGACCTTGGTATAAACGGGATAATGCCCTTCGAGGTGTCCATTAAGGAATTAATGGACTTTGCGGAGGCAACCGCTGCACGTTGGGCGGTTCCCCCCGTCGTCCATTCATTCCTGATAATGGAAACCTTGTCAGGCATTATCGGGCAACCACAGCATTGTTGAATACTTGATCCTGATTGGTCGATAACGTTCCAAGGGTGTGCATTATTTTTCAATAACAGATGACACCATTCTTAACATCTGTGTGAATTACTAAATTAAATAAAGAAATACATGGGTCAAATAAATGAAGAAATAATTCAACAAAAAAAAGCTGAATAAATATAAGCGAGTAGTTACATTTTACTTGACTGCTTTTACTGTGGATTGCTGTATATTCTACTATTTAATGATTTCTGTATTCATGTATTTATTTATGTACGCTCTTTATTATCTAAGCTCTATGCAGTCACCAATCAACCAATAAGTATTAGCAGCAGACTGAACTGCAACTATTTATTTATATATAATGGTCTAGACAAATGTATATTGTCTGTATTTAAAATATGAATAATATAATAATAACACAAATATAAAAGTGTACCTGTGTGTCTGCACTGAGCACTTTGATCCTCTGCGTAGAGATGAAGAGATCTACCTCGGACATGGGCTCAGAATTACTCTCAGGGGCCTGACAAAAACACACACACACACACACTAATTGATTGAATGCAGAAGGAGTAAGATCCAGAGGATTTTCATTGAAGATTACTTCACTTCAACTTTAATACACGCATGTGTCTTTTATGAAATGTGTCATGATGATGAACACACCAATCAACACCCCCACAACCCTCACAATTTTTGGTTCAAACAAACCTTAAAGTGGCGCAATACTAAGTGTGAAAGTCACCAATACTACAATTATCATATATACTGTATATATATATTCATATGATTTTTCTCTCTCTCTCTCTCTCTCTCTCTCTATATATATATATATATATATATATATATATATACAGTATATATTAATGTACTTTTATAACCTTAACACGCCTGACGGCTTCCTGGGCCTGCGTCATCCGCACACTCTTGGAAGGAGTCTTCTCTGAGAGGAGCTGTGTGCATCCCAGGTAGTTTGCAGCAAAGACGACGCCACTGATCAAGTCATCTGAATCACATGGACCTGGAACTACATGGTATGACGACATGGAGAAGGAAGACAATGTTTTGTTAACATTTTTGTTAACAAAAATGAATATAAAGTGTAGTTTGGGTAGTTGCAAATATAAAAAGGCACATGTTTTGAATACTTGCTGCTGATTGGTCAATACACGTTCCAATGTGAGTGTGCATTAATTAAGCAATATTACACAAGGGTGTGCTTTACCGTCAGTGATGCGGTTACACTTTTCATTTGAGCCCGGGTAGGTGTGCTATCATGCTCATTTAATCACGTTAAAGGTCTAGTTGACCTTTAACGTTCGTGTACAATTGCTGTGACAACTGCATTGTTGGATCTCATGTTGTAGCTTTTTTTGGTGATGCACAGTTGACATAATGTGTAACATTTAAACCTATGTATAACCAATAGAACAAAACAAAAGTACAAAAATAAATAGTAAAAACTTTACTAAATCAATGTGTATGAGTGAGTGAATGTGTTGTCTTCGGCAACCCCGAAGGAGCCCAACATTTTTCACATTCTCCCCTTTGCACCCCCTGTTTTAAACCCCTAGAATCGCCACTGATTGTTGGTAACTGTGGTATAAGCGGGATAAACCATTCCGGAGTGTCCCGTTATTGGAAATAATGTACTTTGACGCATCTTACATTATTTTCCCATAATGGGACAACCCATCATGGTTTGTTCCTTACATTGACCTATAATAGCATTACATAATGTAAAGCACTCACCTTCTACAAATTTTGGAAAAGATGCAAGGTCTCTTTTAGAGACCTATGAATAAGAGCAGATAGGGCAGTATTAGTAAATGCACATCATCCTCTATAGTCTATGTAAACCCTGCAATTGAATGATGGTTGCCCATGCACAGGCATCATGGGCACACACACACACCTCATTAGGAGGAGACTCAAAGCCGGGATCCTGCAGGAGTTGCCTACTGGAGCACTCTGCCTCTGAGGGAGAGGATGAGACAGAACCTGGAGACTGTAGAGTGAGAAAAAAAAACTAATGAAATAGATATGTCTCTTCATAGTCTATATCAGCAGAGGACAAAAGATACATCTCTAGTAGAGGACAACATACTGTGTGCACTGACAAATGTTATTTTTGTTATTGCATTATTAGTGAGTTATGAGTTACTTTCAGTACTTACAAAACGTCTTCAAATGTCTAATCCACCTGCACTCATTGTTTCAGTGATTTACAGGCATACTGTTTACAAGACAATTTAAAGTTTCTAAAATATGTAATTTAATATTTTGATATTAGACATCATTCCATATATCTATTATCAAAATATGAAATCATGTTTGCAACAAGTTGAGAAGATGAAGCCATGCTCTATGATCATGGAGGATCCCAAGGTTGCCTCCTACATGCTAGTAGATCACATGAGAAATGAGAGCAAGTGAGTTCATGTTGCCAAACGTGCCACACGATACACGAGTCCCTGGGAAATGAGTACCAGGAGACTGAGACGCTGTTCTCCACTGCGGGGGACATTGTCATTGTGAACAGACCTGGACCTTGCAACAGAAGACTTTAAACAAATATATACATTCATTTCACTTAAAAGTGCTGTAGGAGAGCACCTTTAAAGAGAGGAGAATGTTTTTTTAAACAACCCAAAAAAACGCCCCCTCCCTCCCTACATTTCTCTGCCATTGAGAAGCATTGCATTTCATGCACCTGTGATTGACAGGCAAGATGGATTCTCTAAAGCAATCAGGGAAGAGATGCTCTGATTGGTCAGAAATTAGCAGGGAGCAGTCTGCACTCAACCAGAACTGTTATTTCCCAGAGCATTTCACTCATGAATAGCCTACAGATGGCTATGGCATTTCAACAAATAACACTTGCGTCACAGCTCTTAAATCTTACTTACAGTACCTTTAAGTCGCCATTGTTCTTGCCAGTCACAAGTCACTTGTTATTTCCCATGAATCCTATTCACTCCTGCATGTTGTAAATCTATTTCTATGATAAAGTTCTCTCAACACTACAATTGGAACACATCAAAAACGTAATTGGCAAATAAACCAGAGGAACGCTATAATACCTCGGATATTGACACAAATATGTCTTTTTCAAAAGATGATATAGACTGAATGATTAAACGATTATTGTCCAAACCTCATCTGGCCAATGCTGTTCCAGTTGTGGTTGCTCTTTTGTATGTTGTTGCTCAATCTGCTTGTCCATCTGGTACATCCAAAAGTTCTCCATTGCTTTGAACAGACGGGTAGCTCTGGTCCAACAGAGTGGCAGTTGTGACTTTTGTTATGTTCCCAGAGACCAGAGCGCAGCTTTTGTTAGAACAGAACCAATTGCTGAACACTGGGTGAGACAGGTAGTCAGACGGATGTGTACTCAGGTGACAGACAGGTATCAGAGTTCACTGTGGTGTCCATAACCACACTGCGTCTGCTGCTGGACACATACTTAAAATCCTTTTATATCTTCTTCTCTCTTTTTAACAGTGAAATGATCTAATGTATCCAATTGTTATATATTTGTATATACACCATTTTTACACTATTGATAACAGGCCTTCTGAACGTTGTCAAGAAGCTTGTGTTTCAGTAATTAGAGCCTTGCCTTAGCCTTAAATTATTTAACCACCTCTCTTTTGTTATTTCTCTCACTAACGCTGAATAAATAATGAATAGGGCCCAGAAAATATAATTGATCTATTCATTTTAATTCCATTGGAAACATTTGATGAAAGGCTTCATCTAGTTGCCTTTTTACTTCCATTAGTAACCCATTAACATTCTGCTGTAATCTTTTTTTGTGTTGACAAAAGAATACATTGTGAAGTAGTAGCTACAAGCATTTAATAGTGCCTTTGACTAGATTTGTATTGTATGCATAATACGCAATAATAATTAAACGTATCATTGTATTGCATCAATGTTGGTAAGGCCTTGCCTCCTAGGTAGACAATACAGATTTCACACCTAAATAACAAGGAACATGGTTATTAACATAACAATGTTAAAATGTATGTCATTTAACATTGATGGCCTTTGTAATTGTTTGATTAAAGCTGTTTTCATAGCATATTAAAGTACATACCCATTGGGTAGAGATAATTAAAGTGGGCTAGACCACTTTTTGGGCTAGACCAGGGGTCGGGAACCTTTTTGACTGGGAGAGCCATAAAAGCCAAATATTTCTAAATATATTTCATTGAGAGCCATGGGGG
>OMKN01013851.1:7781-19701 GCA_900302345.1 Melanonus zugmayeri | reverse complement strand
CCCCCCCGGCCTCACGCGCATGACAGGAAGAGCGTGAGCGACGCCAGGAGGGCCCCCACCAAGGCGGTCTGGGAGGACATATCAGGGCTTCCCAGAATACCCAAAATAAAGCGAGAGGGCAGCAGCAATGCTGGCAGGGACGCTGGGAACACTCAAAGTAGAACTAGCAGCAGTAGTAGCAATAGCAGTAACGCTTGTAGTATTAACAATAGTAGGAATAGTAGCAGGGACGTTGCCAGGGGAGATGGTCGTCATAGTGACGCCAGTGGTAGTAGTAGCAGCAGCAGCGGTGGCGTGCCTGGGACAGGTATTCACAGTCTGGCCGGGGACAAGGGCAGGCAGCAGGGTGTGGACCAGACCCGAGGCAGGCACCAGGGACATTCCCAGAGGCAGGGCGCGCCCGAGAGAGCGGGGCCTTCGGCTGGCTTCTCCAACTCCTTCTGCCCCTCCTCTTCCTCCCGCTCTCCCTCCAGCCAGCCTCCTGCCTCCTCTTCCACCGCACCGTCGTCGTCGTCGTCATCATCATCATCCTCATCATTTTCCGCAGCCGTGAGCTTCCGCATTGCCGCCAGCTTGAACTCGTGGCGTTCGCGGCGGCTGAGCAGTGCGGCGGTGGCGGTGGCGGCGGCGGCGGCCCGTTCCAAGGACGGCATCAAGCAGGAAAGTTCCGGCGCGGAGGACGAAGAGGCGAGGAGACGGCGTCAGCAGCAGCAGCGGCAGCAAGAGCGCCGGGACAAACAGAAGCTACTGGCCTCACGCACCCCACCCAAACGGGAAGTGGACGAGGAGGAGGAGGAGGATATCTACGACCCCTTTAACCCCACGCTGTCCGACTCCAACAGCTCTGACGGTGAAGCCCAGGACAAGGGGCCGGAGAGGGACCCGTCACCGCCACGGAGTGCGGTTCCCGTTAAGAGCGAGGAGTCGGAGCGCGAGATCACAGAGACGGAAGCGAGGAGGAGCAGGAGGGTGGAGGAGGTGCGGCAGCAGGTGACGCGAGGAGACAGAGGCTTAGGAGAGCGCTTGATGATCAAGCAAGAACCGGAAGAGCTCGGGGCAGGTTCTGAACCGACGGCCCACTCTAGATCTCAGGTGGATCTAAAGAACCAGGGAACGCAGCGCAACATAAAGATCAAGCTGGAGCCGGGGTTAGCCGAGTCCGGGGAAACATGCACTCATTGTCCGTCTTCCACATCTGGTGGGACCACGGCTACCACGTCCTCGTTTGACGAGACGAAGGAACCAACAGAGGCACGGGAACACACCAGCCGACCCCCCGCGAACAGCATCACCTCCAGCCCGCCTAAGGCCGATCCAGTAACCTCCAGACCGTCGTCCGGCAAGGACAACCAAAAAGACAACCGGAAGATCAAATCTGAGCCCGTCCACACTCCCTGCTCCCAGTCCACAGAAAAGGCTGCGTGTCACAGCGAGAAAACTCCCAAAGGACCCGGGGTGCCGTCGTTGTTGTCTCAGGGCCGTCGTTCTCGGTCCAACAGCTCTGAGGCGGGCGGCCAGAGGGGGAGAAGGGACCGCTCCTCCTCAGGCCAAGGAGGAAGGAGGCGAGGAGGGGAGAGGGAGAGGGGCTCCAGGAGGTCCAGATCGAGGGACAGAAGGAGGCCGCGCTCCTCCTCCCAGAGCTCCCAATCGGACTCTTCCTCCTCTCGTAGGAGGAATAGGAGGCGACCCCGATCACGTTCCAGGTAAATACTCTGTTCATCAAGCCTTGAACTCTTTTAGTCTTGGTTCCAGTGGGAATTAACAGCCATTACTTTCTGCCATGTTTATGACAACAATTCAAGGAACATGTTTACTCCATAGTCTATGTGATGATAATAATAATAGAGAAATCCTATTATCTTATCTCGAGTTTAAAGTTGTTGGGTAGTATATTACGTTGGGTTGTATAGGATTATGAACAAGCTCTTGTATAGGATGTGTAACAAGAAGCCATAAGGCTTGTTTTGTTTGAATTGCCGGCAAGTTTCCCTGAAGTCACTAAGGAGTCCTTTGCATTGATTTCCAGGTCTGGATCCCTCTCAAGCAGCCGCGAGCCTCCAAGCACGAAGAGGGACAAGCGGGCCAGTAGCAGGGAGAGGCATGCGGACACCAGAGGAGACGTCCGAGGAGATGGTGGTCGGGATCCAAAGGACAAGAGACGATCTCGCTCTCGCTCCAAGTCCCACTCCAGGGAGAGGGAGCCGAGGAGAGACCAGCCGCCCAAGCCCTCGTCCTCCAGCTCCCGGGACAGAGAGAAGCCAGGGTCCAAGGACAAGAAGAGGAGGTGGTCCAGATCTCGCTCCAGGGAGCGGCGAAAAGAAGAAGAGGGGTCTTCTAAGAGCACACATAAATCTTCTGTCTCGGCCACTTCGTCGTCCAAGGAACCGAGGAAAGTAAAAGAGGAGAAGATGGAAAAACCTATGACCTCTCTGAGCTCTCCCCACGATGGTAAAGACAACAAAAGGGAAACAAAGAAACACAATGTTAAAAAGGAAAGCCAAACATCCATCTTTGAGTTCAAAGGGGAAGGTAAAGACCCCGATTTTGATGCCGATGTGACGGCAAAGGCAGACAAAGATCCACATCTGTTGGACAACAAAATGGAACCGAAAAAACACAACATTAAAAAGGAAAGCCAAATGTCCGTCTTTGAGTTCAGGGGGGAAAGTAAAGACCCCGGTTTTGATGGCAATGTCGCAATAACAGAAAAGGCAGACAAAGATCCACATTTGTTGAAAGAAATTAAAACTGAGAAACCGCCTGAAAGCTCGCCAAGCGTCCGACCGATCAAGAGGGAACAAAGCACATTGGAAATGTGTTCTCAGACTGATGTGAAAAGCATGCTCAGAGCAGAGGACATTAAAAAGGAACCACTGATGCTCATCAAGGAAGAGCCGTGCGACTTCTGGTTATCCGAGGCCTCGGAGGCCGTGAAGATCAAACCGGAGGCCGCCTTGCCAACACTGCCTCAGCTGCCGTCCCCTCACGTGAACACCTGGCAAACGCCTTCGTCTTCCACAATCTCCCCTGTCCCGGCCTCGAGCCTTACCGCGGTAACGTCTCCACCTCCGAGTATGCAAGTATCGCGGCCTGCACCGGCGGAGCCCGCGCCCGCCATTGTGAAGCAGGAGGTGGAGCGACCCTCCTCCTCCGACGATGAGGACTTCAACGTGGACGCCTTGTTGGACAACCTGCGGCTGTTGAAGTCTGAGGTTAAAACGGAGCAGCAGCTCGCCAGCCTGGCGGTCAAGCAGCAGCAGGAGGTGGTGGTCAAGCGGGAGAGGGAGTTGGAGGTGGAGAGTGAAGGCAAGGTGGAAAGGGAGATGGAGGTTAAGGTGGAGAGGGAGATGGAGGTCAAGGTGGAGAGGGAGGTGAAGGTGGAGCGTGAGGCGGATGAGGTGCAAAGCGAGGATCAGCAGCTGCCCGTGCCGGCCCCCGTGGTGGTCAAATCCAAATCTCAGGTGAAACGGGTGACCTGGAACATCCAGGAGCCCGACGGACCTCAGCCAGAGAAATCTGCCAGTAGTAAGTGTTACTCATTAATGGATCAATTCTTGTTTTTCTGGTGTTTACAAAAAATAAAAATAAAGTACTCCCCATGGATTGGAAACACAATGGGTAGAATCGTTTGTTGTGCTAGTCTGCCCAGTGTTTCACAAGTGTTTTTTTACATTTGGTTTTCTGCTAAAACTGCTTTGAATATTTTCCAGAGCTCGCCCTGTATAAGCTGAAGCTGAAGCAAGAAGGCGCTCGGCGACCTTCCTCTTCAGCCCAAACATCCAATCAGGTAACCACACTCTCTCCCCCAAACTCCCCTGGTGGCTTCGGCCCAGTTGAAAACACAGCGACATGCACCTTCTTTAAACGGCCACTAGGTGTCCGGTTTCTCCTAAATGAATATGATCTGATATGACCTTACCTGATACTGGGGTGGAAACAATGGAGGCATTCCAGAACAAACAAACCAAGCCTTGTCTGGGTTTGTTTCAGAAGTTATTTTGTTTGTTTTTTTACTCACCCTTTTCTCAGCCTGTGGATGATTTAGTCTGACCTGTCTAAACCGGTTAATGACTAATACAGGTGTGGACCTATCATTATTTATAATGATGGGTTCATTATTTATAATTAATAACAAACGTGAACAGATGGCACTAACATAATGGGGCTAATATACCGTAGATGATGAGAGATTACCCATTTCCATAGGAAGATTAAAATGAATACAAATTGTTGTAGAAACGACTCAAGATTACATGAAAGTCTAAAGTATTTTTAAAGTCAGTTTTAAAAGTTAAAACCATAGACTATTCACAATATGGACGTAGCGTCCGTGACATTACCCATTGGTTTACACACAACTGTTTAAGGGTGTAGATTTGCATTCTACAGAGCGTCAGCATTGTTTTGTGATTTTCTTTTTTTTACCACCAGCAGCAGAAACTATCTATATTTGGCACATTGTGGGCGGGACTTGAATGGCCGCGTCACACTAGTCTATGGACAAAACTCATTAATATTCAATCCTTAACGTTTTAATTAAATAAAACTGTCAAACGGGACCTCTCAAAATACATGATTTGGAGATGAATAGGCTGCCGCTTGGTTCAAAATGTTTTTCGCTGATCTAATGGGAAGGAACACACAGGAGAAAGGTTAAAGGGTTAACAGGTTGGTAGGGTGTGTCATTGACTCTTGACACCACATCGCTACGCAGCGCGGGCCTCGAACCGGCAACCCCAGGATTGGAAAGCGAACACTAACCGTTCTAACTGCAGGTGCTCAGGTAGGCGGTTGTAGCGTTCTTCAGTTCTGATGTTTTTAAGTCATTGGGAGTGAGGTTTTAGCCCTGTCATTCACCCCTTGTATATAATCACAGCTGTTGCACAGCGTGTTCCTGTTTTAATTGCTATTTTAATACCAGCGGTTTGCACTGTTCACACCCATATTCATTTTATTCTCGTGTTTGTATTACTTGCCTCTTAACTTGGATATATAGAGCTGTTTGTTTCTTTTTTACACTGTTATTTGTTAAGTTATGTTTTATTATGTGAAAGGGATTGATGTAAACATGTGAAGATGTTTTGTCAGTTGCATATTCACACAAGTTAAGTTTTGTTTCTTATAATGTATGACCGAAATAAACATATTCATTCATATTAGACAGTTGTAGATGCCTGGAATCCAAGCATTTCATGGCCATTATTGACTTATAGTCGTTGTTCTACAATAAGCGAATCCATTTGAAACACGACCAAACCTTAACCCCGCCCCCCTGTCTGTGCCAGGCCCCTGGATCCTCCAAGCGGGGGGGCGGTGCCTCCGGTTCGGCCGGTGTGCCGTCCGCCTCCGGGGGTCCGGCCCCGGAAGACCAGGGAGACCCCAAGGAAGGGGACCTGCCCAGGAATGACGAGGTGAACGTCATTCCTTGCTTCCGTCTGTCGTGTCGTTTTTAAGTCACCGAGTATGATCATGAAACGATTTTACTTCATTTTTTTTATACCGTGCATATTTATTAGTATATTTGTTAATGAGTGTGTGTGTGTGTGTGTGTGTGTGTTTTTAATAACCAACGCTTATGAATTACAAATCAGTTTCCGTATGCGTATCGTGTGATAAACTACATGCATCGTATGAATGTATCTTCCGGCAGTATTTGAAGAAGCTGCACATGCAGGAGCGTGCGATAGAAGAGGTGAAGTTGGCTATCAAGCCGTACTACCAGAAGAGAGACATCACCAAGGATGAGTACAAGGAGATTGTGCGCAAGGCCGTTCAAAAGGTGGGCTGTGCTTCGTTAAACACTAAATAATGAATTCCTAGGGATGGGCATGAGTACTCCATTTGGACATCAGTATTCGTGGATTGAAAGCATCTATATAGTAATGTTTTTGCTTTATCTTTTTAAAATATCTCTTATTTATGTTAACTTATTAATTGAACACTGCTAACTGAAGCCTGGTTATGATGGCTAAGTTCAATAAATACATTTGTTTTCATTTCAAATTGTTTTCCGTTTTTCCTTGTTTTCCGATTTTCATACATTTGAAGGCGTCGGATATAAACGTTCTCTAAAATAATGCGAGTACTCGAATGTGGAAATCACTTCAAATTCCCATCCCTAGTTCTCACTATAAGTCTTTGTGTCACTTGCGTTGGTTTAACACGTTTCTCCTTCGCTCGGCCAGGTGTGCCACAGCAAAAGCGGTGCGATCAACCCGGTGAAGGTGGCCAACCTGGTGAAGGCGTACGTCGACAAATACAAACACATGAGGAAACACCAGAAGCCTGACGACGAAGGGAACGCCCCCAACGCAGACGACGCGAAGGACTCCGACAGCCCGTGAGCGAGCCGCTGACGGACAGCCTATAGGAAGCCAGTGGGTTGGATCTCTGTAGTTCCCCTCAGGTCTCTGTTTGACGTCTCCGTGGGGCGCCACCCCCTCCATTTGTATTTATATTAAACTGCCAAACATCCTTTTTGTGTTGTGTTCAGCGAGCAAGCCATGAAAAACGGAGGTGAAACGGTTTGTGTCTTAAAGAGACAGCACACCATGTCCATCTCACTGACTATTAATGTTTTGCGTTTTGTTTTTTTCTCCCCCTCCGGAGAAAGTATCAGTTTGTTATGCATTTTATTTAAATTTTGTTGAGAAAACTACGAGAGCAATGAACCAATTTTAGATTTGTTTATGTATAAAGTTGATTTGATAGATTTAGCTATATGTTCCTTCCTGTTCTGCTTGCCTGACAGTTGAAGTGAATGGTTCTGGATTGATAAAGGTGACCGGTTTATGTTTGTACTCTGATGAGATGTCTTGCACCCCGTCTCTGGCCGATGAGAATGTTCAGAGCAGCAACATGCAAACGTCATGCGAACAACAACCAACAAACAGGGATACATGCTAGCACATACAAGAATGAACTGTTAATAAAAATAGTGGTCATTGTTAGCACGCATTACATATGTGTTTATTATTCCCACATTTCATGAGGGAACACAGCAATGATAACAGCATTTGGTTTATATATAACCTGTTATACCTGGTATCTTGGTCAAAGGGTTTGTTGTTTCCGGACTGGAATGTGCTTACAAATGTTATGAGAAATTATATGGTTTAAAGTCATGCCCAGATAACGCATTTTGGAATTCCAGTTAAATTAAATCATCGATTATTGCCGTCATCGAGATTGGATATATAGCTGTTGGAGGTTTGATGACTTAATTACTTAACGACCTAACGAATCATGTGCCTAGTGTGGTGTTTTTTGTTGTGTGTAATTGGAGGGAGTCATGACAACATTGATAATTCATCAAAACAACGCATTTGTTGTATGATGGTAATGTTCAATGTGTAATACTAGCTGCTCCCAACACCATTTTTGCAAATCAAAGTTAATTGGTCGTAAGCAAATCCTGTTATACAAAGTCTAGAAAGCCTCTGTGCTGTTTGAAGTAGGAACTAAATTCACTAGAGAGCTCTCACTTCTGTAGGTCTGAGTTGTGTTTTTCTGTTCTGATTTTCCCAACTGAACTGCCTTCAAAGATGTTGTTGTTCATTAATTTATTCATTTGTGTATTCATTAATTCCCTGGACTGTAGGGTTGTCTACAGATGTACCAGGGTTTGGTCTGTGCTTCACCCTAACTGAAACCTGATTGGGCTGAACTGAAACAAAAATGTGAAAAATGTTGCCTACCAATTTTGTCAAATATGGCAGAAGATTGAAGAGAGGTCACTAATTATTAGAAGACGGAAGTATGATTTAATTCTTATTTTGCAGATGTTTTGTCCTGTAAACTGGAACTTGGTTATGATCTGTTTCCAACCAAGCAGATTCTGGATAGAAACTCCTGTTTCATTATTTGTAAATAGTTTTTTTTCTGGGAATAGTGATTTAATAAAAATACAAAATAAATAGTTATGGCTGCCCTATTTTGTAATGGATTTGTGATAAATACTAGAAAATATACTATAGCTTCATTACTTCATATACATATCAAGTATATGTATGCCAATTAACCTCCAAAAACAAGCGAGTATAAGCATACCAGAAAGTGTGTGATTTGTCAGGGCCAGCTTAAGACTATGGCAAATAAACAGGAGGTAACACCAGAAGTTAAAGCAAGAACATTAGTTTCCAATCCAACTTTATTTATAAAGCACATTTTTAAAAAAAGTTGACCAAAGTGCTGTACAGTCAAAATGATAAGATAAGATAAAAACACAAGGACGCAAAAAGCCAAGGAGTGTAAATGCGTTTTTAGCTGTGATTTCAAAACGGGGATGTCAAAATATGTAAAAAATCCTGTATTAAAATAATCAGTAAATCAGGAGTGTTGGGTGTAGAGGAGTGTAGGGAGTAGCGTTCTCTTTCTCTTTAATAGTACTGAGTGTTCCCAGGGCCCAGGTGTTCTCAATAATGACTCAACCACACCTACTGGGCATCTGCAACACAAAGACAAAGACAAGCAGCCCAACAGCTAAGAGAGATTAGATGAACACTCTTTCATGAGCCCAAGGACAAGATATATCCAGTCTCTGCCTTGGTGTTTTTGACCTATGTCCTATGAGATAATTATGAATAAAGGGTTATTGTGACATACAGTATACACACATACACTCAGACCACACACACTGCACGTGCACTTGCACCTCACAGTGCACACACCCCCACACACACAGACTTGCATAACAGCGCGCCTATCTGGAAACCACAAACTCAAATGAACCACCTTCCTGCAGAGCAGGCATAATATTGAACTGCTCAATACATATTAATTCATATACATATTCCACAAGTAAACAATGTGAATATGAAAGTGAACAAAGAACAAAAATTATAAATAAAAAAATTCATTAAACCATTGAATTCCCACTGTATTTTGACTGGCACTCCTATACATACGTATTTATTTATTCATGGTTTATTTGATAGGGACAGATACAACGTACATAGACTGAGAACAGCTATCTGATGCAAGCATCATAGTGTTTATAGCGGATGCTATTTTGCAACACCTGTCCCGAGGGGCTTTTGTGAAGTAAATGTGTTTGTTTCTGACCCACCTTTAAGGGGAAAAAAGAACAGATTAAAGGATTTATTTACAAATGGGTCACACAAAGAAACGTGCATTACATTACATTACAAAAGTGTGAACTACAAAAACCACGGAATGCTTTTATATGTATGTTAACTAAAACCCAACCAGCATCGTACAACCATCGCTCTCTTTTGATTGTATTTTTAAGACAGAAGGCGCTTCTAAAGGGAGTAAGGGTAGCATATGTCCCTACACCCATATCAAGATTAGAGATGACTGAATTTTCCATTTCTGGACTCGAGGTTTGTGGTCTAGAAGTTTCCTACGAGGTGAGATGTTGGCAGACCAAAAGCTGAGCTGATGAGGTCATAGAGGTTATCGTGGGAGATCTGTAGACTGACGTTGGAGCTGTGAAGGGATGACGCCCCCTCCATCTGGGCTCGCTCATGGAAGTAACGACATATCAGAGGAACCACCTGTCAGGAGGAAGGAAGAAAGAGTGGGAACAGGTCAGAACTCCTTTCCTAACGCTCGATGATGAGGCTCCATCACTCGAGCTTCAACCGTGAGCAGTAGTCGTCGAAGGCACGATGTGGAATTGGCACATTCCTGTTTGGATGCACTAATGTAATCCTGTATCCCCGACGACTTGGTGGCCAATTAAAGGATAACTTCGGGATTTTTCAACCTGGGCCTCATTTTCCCATCATTTGGGGTCTTTCTGAGTAATGCAGACAAGTATTGTTGACATTGGTCCAGTATTGAGGGAGAACGCATCCGTGAAACGTTCTTACGACACAATAACAAACAGACCCCAGATCAACCGAAAGGTAAAGAGAGAAGTTGTATTTCTCTGTAGGGATCCTTGCCATAATGTTGTCACATAATGTTGACACTTGAGTCGGTCCCATCTGAGTCTGTCAGTGGTAAAAACAAGCACTTTTAGACACCAATGTCAACAAAACCCCAAATGATGGGACAATTAGGCCCAGGTTGAAAAGTCCCAAAGTTATCCTTTAAGCTTCTTGTCTAGGGTTAAGCAGTTCAAACAGCGGGTAAAATGAGATTTAAGCAGGGAGTGTGAGTCCAATGACTACAGACGGATTATTGAAAGGCAGCCGAGGTCTGGAGTACTGCGGTAGAAACTGAACTTTGACTGAGAAGTAATGTCTGTCTCGTGGTCGGCAACTAGACGCTTACTTTCTGTGGTGTCGAACTTCCACTGTTGTTCAAAAGCTCTTTGGAAAAGAGAAGAGGCGTTTGATTGGTAAACTAGCAATGCGGGGGCAGTAAGACTGAAATGGACCTGTGTGTACATGTGTGTGTGCGCTTCATCTTGCATGTGATGGTAAAGTAAAGCAGTATCAGTCACCTGGTTGTTGATGTGTTGCGCAAAGGAGATTATATATAATTACGTTTAGACCTGAACACACAAATCCTAGATTTACTGCGGTTGTTTTTCATATTATGAACTTCTTGTTTTAAGATCTCTGGGTTGTCTAGTTGGAGGTATCAAAGCTGTGCCCTAAGACCCTCAAGGAGAAATGAGCCCCAAACAAAGAAAGACATAACACCTCATAGTACCCATAGAGAGAGACAGAGAGAGAGACTCTTCTGTGCTACTCTCCCTGCCGGTAGTTCAAAAAGTCAAGTCACAGTGTCTTCTTTAGAAAAAACAAGAGCAATATATGAGTGATAAGACACACAGAATAATATGAAACACACAAGGTCTCCACTGGATACTAACACAGAATATATGAAACAAGGCCTCAAGTTGATACTAGGCCTCAAGGCCTCAAATGGGAAATTTTCATTACAATATATACAGCATATATAATTTTTTTATTTTTACCTTGACTACAATGAGCTTTTTCTCCAGCGGTTTTCCATCGGGGAACTTCTCCCCAAAGCACATATTGACGACATATTCTGGAGATCCCCTCTTGTTCTCCTTAAACTCCTTGAGTTCTGAAACAGAGAAAACCACCGTTAGCTGAGCCATCGGGGTACAATACTACCTTCAGCCCTGTGGATGTTTCTGTCAGACATTCAACATTTTACCCCAAAAGATTACACATCAAGGGGGGGAACTTCTTGAGGCTGTTCCGACTCCCAGACGAAAAAGGTCCTGGGTTTGATCCCCGATGTCCGAACCGCTACCTGCCTGGCGTTGGCATCCTTGCGCAAGACGCCCCCCAACACCCTACCTTGCTCCTTAATGACCTCTGAACTCACTGTAAGTCACTTTAGGATAAGCATCTGCTAAATACCTAAACGGTAAACGGTAGGACGGACACCTTACCTCTAACGTACTTCTCGAAGTTCAGAAGCTCTATCACGGTGTTCTGCGGCAGCTTCTGCGGGTCCAGGTCGGCCCGGCTGGGGTCGGCCGTGCTGGCGAACACGTGGCATCGGTCCTGCCGGCGGGCGTATAGCCCGCTGCCATTCACCTCCAGCAGCAGGCCTCGCTGGATGTTGTTGAGGATGCAGTTGGTGTACTCGATCTGGACGGAGGACGGAGAGGGTGGGAGTGAGAGAGGCATGCCATATTGGGGGAAGGCACGTGGCAAGTCACATAGGAAACACGCGTTGTAAGAGGTAGGCTAGTTGTAGCTTGACCTGTAGCTCGTGGAAGTAGGGAGTGTGTGTGTGTGGAGGGGGCAGGAGGGGCTCTAGTTAGTGTTGTTGAGTTGATGACATGTGTACACCTGGTACACCAAAATATCACCATTCAACCGAAACAGGCAGCTCAACAACAACAACAACAACACACACACTAAGACAGGATTTGCGCGGGAAATCATGGTTGATTTCTCGCACAGAGAGCACAACAAGCAATCAGTCAGCCCCCCCCCCCCCCCCCCCCCCCCCCCCCCCC
>OMKN01013850.1:14703-30191 GCA_900302345.1 Melanonus zugmayeri | reverse complement strand
CACTACCCAAAGCTCGTGACCATAGGTGAGGGTAGGAACGTAGATCGACCAGTAAATTGAGAGCTTTGCCTTCCGGCTCAGCTCCCTCTTCACCACAACGGATCGATGCAGCGTCCGCATCACTGCTGACGCCGCACTGATCCGCCTGTCGATCTCCCGTTCCATCCTTCCCTCACTCGTGAACAAGACCCGAGATATTTGAATTCCTCCACTTGGGGCAGGATCTCATCCCCGACCCGGAGTGTGCACTCCACCCTTTTCCGGTTGAGAACCATGGCCTCGGATTTGGAGGTGCTGATTTTCATCCCAGCCGCTTCACACTCGGCTGCGAACCGTCCCAGCGAGAGCTGCAGGTCACGGCTCGATGAAGCCAACAGGACCACATCATCTGCAAAAAGCAGTGATCCGATCCTGATGTCATCGAGCCGGACTCCCTTAACGCCCTGGCTGCGCCTAGAAATTCTGTCCATAAAGACTGTGAACAGAATCGGTGACGCAGGGCAGCCCTGGCGGAGTCCAACTCTCACTGGGAAGGAGTCCGACTTACTGCCAGCGATGCAGACCAGACTCTGGCACCGGTTGTACAGGGACCGAAAAGCCCTTACCAAGGGGTCCGGTACCCCATACTCCCAGAGCACTCCCCACAGGACTCCCCGAGGGACACGGTCGAATGCCTTCTCCAAGTCCACAAAACACATGTAGACTGGTTGGGCAAACTCCCATGCACCCTCCAGGATTCTGCGGAGAGTGCAGTCCTATGCATTGTGTTTTATAGAAGGAGCCCGGAGATTGTTTAAGAAATGTTCCATATCAGTACTGTCATTTGTTATTTCTGACATATACACTGTATACTGTAGGTTGAGTAAAATGAGGTAAATGTTTCATACATTTCTCCTGGGTCAATAGTTAATTAACCATTTGGTTTCCTTATTTGTGGGATTTGTTGAGCAACTCATTGGCACTTAAGTTGGTGTGCTAAAATATGGCCAGCTTTCTCGCCATGCTCATAGACATATCCACATGATTTTAACAAGAGTTGTTCTGTCTTTCCAGTTGATAACAAATTGTATTGAGTTTGGAGGTTGAGCTTCCTTTTATAGAATTCAGGGGAAGGGGTGATAGAGTACTGAGCATCCACTGTATTTATTTATTTAATAAGCTGATCTTGTTTAAGTCTTCGCATCTTATCAATTTTAGCTAAATATGATATAATCTCAACTCTGATTACAGCTTTCAGTGTTTCTCAAAGCAGTGATGGGGAAATATTATCTTTTTCTATAACGATATCAATTCACAAAAGGCATTATCAGCCAGTAAAGTTTTGTATATTTTCCAAGGATGGCGTTCCAAATTGTTAAGAGGAAATGCAAGATCTAGTAACAAAGTCAACAGATTGACTTTGTGGAAATAAAGAACACCAAGGGTCAACACTTCCTATTCGATACATAAAGTCTGATAGTAACTTGGCCAATTTTGGGGGGTTTTTAGATTTAGGATTAGAATGGTTCAATACAGGATTAATTGCACAGTTCAGATCACCACCAAAAATCAGTTGTTGTGTGTTTAAATCTGGTATTAATTAAGTAAAAACAAGATTTTTTCATCATCCCCAATTTGGGGCGTACAGTGAGTGAGTTGCCAAAATTACAGGTTTGTGGAAAAGGAGCCCAGATTGTTTGTATGTATCAATATAGCTGTTCCAATCCCGTTCTAATGGTGGACTCTTATCACCGGCTACATACTCCACAGCGGTAAGGTGGTTCTGGAAAGAATTCACCGTTGTCTGTAGTGAGTCCAGTGAGGCTTGTAGGGTTTTAGTGGATTCTTGGATCAGGAAAGAGACATCCTCCTTAAGTGAGGAAATTCTGCAGACAGTTGATCCATAGAAATGAGCGCAGTAGTTGTGGTTTCTTCATGTGTTGTTGAATGAGGGCTGTTATCTGCAAACAATGCTAGCTTCCCTGCTGCACACATGTAGCTGGAGTTTGTGCGCTGCTAGCTTGTTTGGTTTTTGCAAGGAAAACTCTATTCAATTAAATCCAACTGGAACATTTTTGTCTAAATTCCGAGGAAAAAGCTTGGTAAAACAAGAAAATAGCAAAAGGTAGACTGGGAGACTTCTCTCGTGTGTCCTTTCCCTACATTTACAACCGGAAGTCCCAGACTATTTTTGTTTGAGTGTAGTTTTCCAAGACACACTTAAACGGTTTACAAATAAAGTACTCAAAGAATACATACTTAAAATTGAACAAAGCTAATTGGACTTTCAGCTTGCCCATCTTTAGACATTGGTATGACATACGCTTTATGGGATGGAGTTGACACAAGATGTCATTTGTTTGAACCACAAATTGTAATTCTTATTTTTCATACCATTAGATTATACTGTATCTTGTGTGCAAATTTTGTAAATGCACAATGAAGCATTTACACTTGTGTATATATAATCTAAACATGTATGTGTATATACAGACGTGACATGCACCTATACATGCAGACAGATGGAAGGACATAGAAAATGCAAAGCATACAAAATGATCTGATCAAAATGATGCATAACCTTTTGTGTCTCCAATGCCATGTCTAAATCACCTAGGTTTTTGCTGACAGGGTTTATATTCTCTTCTACTTCTTATTAAATGCAGTGATGATTATTTGTTATTGTGTGACAACGAATAATGATTTGAATTACAATGGAATTTCACTTTGAGGGGTACTGTGTATGATTTATGCTTGTTACGTGCAATGCTTAGAGTCTGGGCCCAAATATATTGATTGCATATAGATTTTTTTTAATATATATATAAAAATATGTGCTTGCATTGTTTGTGTGTGTGTACATATGTCGGTGTGTGTGTGTGATTTTGCACGCATTTGTTGTGTGCATATGTATGTAAATGTGTGCGTGTTTGTGTATATGTGGGTCTGAATGAGCAAGTGGAGGGGCCCGGCATGTCAAGCCCATCCTGGGCAGCTGGGTTTGATTGTGGCGCCACACTGAGGAGGTTTCTGCGCAGCGCTCTCAACCACAAGGCAGTAATGACATAGTTAAAGAGGATAGGGGGAGATGGTGGAACACTTTGAAATGAATCATGATAAATGCTCTCACAGGACCCCTTTGAGTTTTAATCTCTCGTGTTGCTCTTACCCGTTCCACTCCACTACTTCTCCTCTAACACTGTAGTATTCAATAGTCCTATTGTGTGCACAAGCTAACCAAAGTCTATTGGGAATATACAGATGTCTTTCATTCCTGATCTTCTTTCAAGTATTTTTCTTCCCTGTGGCCCTCCACAATGACCCTTAGTTACGTTGAGATACCGGCTGACCACTGGTTGGAAGCATGGCTAGACTGCTAAGTCTAATCTTCTAATAGCTAGCCTACTGATGAGGGGGAACTACTGTTTTCTCCTGCTCTTATGTGTTTCTGAAGAGGGATATTTGAGACTGTTCATCTGTTTGTTTGAATGAGTTCAAGATGTGGTCTTTTCTTAAGCAAGCCAACTGACCCTATTAAGCCTGGCAGAGGGGCCACCTTATTTTTGTGCAATTCCATAAAAGTCTATTCACATAGACTGCTTAATAAATTAGAAGACCTTCATCGAAGGTATTCAAAATATTGACCAGCACATTGGTACAATATTGTACACATAACAATAATATAGTTACACACTAAGATATGTTTTGGTAACTACCTTCTATACCTTCTATATTACACCCACTCTTTAATGATCAGGAACTCATTCATATTTTATCTCATGTCCACACTACTGTAATGATGTGGTTTTTTTAAAACCAATTTTCTAATCTGTCATGGTTTTAAGCTCAGATGTATCCCTTCTTGTGCCTAGATGGGGCAATTCCCATGCATCTCAATTTCAAAGCGTGATTAATATTGACCAGAGATGCCATCTACAGCTAAAATAAAGGATGAGAAAAAACACCATCACCATTTACAGTACCCTTATATATGCATATATATGCAGCCTGCATATATAACCTTAAGAAAGTGTTAACATACTTGGTATATGTTTACATTAACGTATTTTAAACAGAAGTCTGCGTTCATTGGGTTAAATACATGTGCAACACCTCCCTCTTCTGGCCCTAAACGACACTGTACTGTGAGTCAAACGTCAGGGTTGTTGCTTTGTCTCTGTGCTTGCATATATTTACTATCTAAAGGACATACATTTAGTATTTTCCACTGTTCACATTGTCCTTACACTTTTCATAACACAAACTCCACACACAATATTCAAAATGAAAGACAGGGAGTCACATAGAGGCAAATGTCCGAACAAGGTTCACAACAAAATAAATCTCAAATTGAATATGCATGTTACAATGTAAGAAACCTCGGTTTTCAGTAAGTAACAAATGTATACATACATGCATTTTTGTACAGGCTTTACCATGACATACAACAACATAACCATGGGAAAATGTATAATATACAGTATGTGTATGTGGTGTTTTAGTAATTAATATGCCTTCAGATTTTTAGATGCAGTTCTTTGTTTGGTCAGAAGATGTCACACTAAGAAGATGAATCAATGATTGTTGAACAGTTTAATATCTTTAATTAGTGACATGACAATATGAAAACATAACAAAAGATGATCATAGATACATTTAGCTCATTCATTTGTATGTACCCTGTATTATGCCTGTGCATCACTGGGAGTTATGAGTATTATTGATTATTATGTCTTATCAAATTTGATCTCCAAATATCTGCTTTGAAGATGTGTGTTTGATAAGTCCGAAATAACATCCACTGAAAGATCAGAGACCGCGATCTGTCTTTGCAGGCTGGATCCAAGTGTCTGTGTGTTTGCAGAGCAGCTTTGTTCAGTAGTCTCTCTGCAGGTCCCTCGTCCCCTCGAGGGGAGGTCTTGTGTGCCGTGCATGCTCACGCTCCCTCTCATCCTCTCTGCCTCCATGCTGGGTATCCATGGGAGCCAGACCAAATAAACAAACAAATAAATAAACAGAACAACAGACAGAAACCCCTCCCATCGCCTACACAAGGTTGAGTCTGGGCATGGGCAGAGACGCGGATGGATCTTGTTTGTTCGAATGGAGGACCACTTACATTTAACTCTGATGGCACAGGAGGCCTCCCAGGACACGGGCCAGACACCCACACACCCACTGTGGTGTTTGACTTCCAGTGGGTGGCTGGGTGGAGGGGGTTGGAGGTGGCAGAAAATCAAGGTGGTCTTCACTATCTTCCAACACCTTTTAACCTAATACTCAGTGGGCTCAAGCAATGGGCCTTTGGCAATTTCATCAGAGCCTCCCCCTCCCCCCTTTTGTACTCCATCTTGCAGGTATGACCTTTATCTGTGTGATGGTCTAAAATAAGCTGTTGGTGTGGCATTCAGTTGCCAGGCACAGATCCTCTGTTCCACCCAGAGATGATGTCACTCAGCCCCGTCAGCCCCGGGGCACCGGTGCTCTGCCTCATTGTCCGTCATCTCAGACCATTATTTATTTGTTTTTTTTTCATTGCAACCTTTACAACAACCTTTACCTTTAAATGCAATACATTGTTCACTTACTATTGCCCTTCCAACCAACACTGCACATTGGTATAGTATAATATGTGGGATATAATAAAAACAATAATAATACAATAACAAACTCATATATTTGTATATTCTAGCACCTTTCATACAGCATTGCAGCTCAAATTGTATCTCAATAATGACTCCACATTGCCTTAACTTTTTTTTATTTGTCCTTGCTGGAGGACATGGGTCCCAAGAAACTCCCTATCTCCAATCTCTAATCCAATCTCACGGACCATAATTTATTTTCCCTATCTGTTTTTTTCCACATTAAGGCCCGGGTGACAAGTGAATGCAACTGCAAAGGGCATTTATACCTTAGCCATTGTGTATTGGAGACAAAGGTGTCGAAAACATGGCAAGTGGTTGACAAGATCAACTTTCAATCCCCCTGCCTGTTTACCAACCGCCTGCCTAATAGTCAGAATCTGGGGAGAAGTGTGTGTACCTATTTTCAGAGAAGCCACAACATTTTAAGATGGTATGTCGCCGGCGAGATGGGCAATTATGCTGTAAATGGGAACTGGCTGGAGTGAAGGGTTTCTCAGACTGCGTATTGCAGAGAGAGGTCAAAGCTGTGTGTGTGGTGCTTGATAAAACCAACAAGTTGTTCTTTTGTAGTTAAGGGCAGCAGTAAAAGGAAATGAAAACCGGAACTGATTTCCTTCGTCTGGGAAAATGCAGATGAGCTATATGGGTATGTTTGATTTGCTGACTCCAGCTGTGTCTGGAGAATTCCCTTGACCCGTCCTATGGACTGGTTGCTGTGTGGGGGCCATACGTTGCCCCCTCTCAAAGCAGGCAGGCGCAATACGCAACCCCCCCCCCCCCTAAAAAGGGCTGGCCATTGAACTCTCAGGCAAGTGGCAATATTTGCTCACCTGAAATACACACATCTTGCCAATTGGGGTCGGGGTGGGCCAGGGGCTACAGAAGGGCCTCCTTGATGCAGCTGTGGCCCCCATAGAAAGAACAGACCAGGAAGTCTTGTAGCAGGCTGGGGTGGGGGCTCACCCGGCGGGGGGCTGTTTAGCGGTGGCGGCCCCATTGTGTTTTATGGGAGGCAGGGAGCATATTTGTTGGAAGCTGCAGGAGGCTGATGAGGTGCTAATCTGTTGAGTGGCCGCGTCACTGGGCCTCTGTTCCCAATGGCCTGTTAGCTGTCAGAGCCTGTAAAAAATGGCACAATTTACGGGCCTAGCCCCAGAACTCTGCTAGGGGTGTCCACGGGTAAGCAAACACAGATTGGACACTTATGTTGTTGCTCTGGTAAGGCTGGTTTTACCGCTGGGCTCCTGGGGTGACACGTAGACAGCCCCCTTTCAGTGATCCTCATGAGTTGTCAGCCCCTCTCTGTGGTCCTGTGTCAACACTACAAATTAGCTATCTGCATATGGATGGGCCCTTAGTGCATACAGGAAGGAGACGTCTACTTACTGCAATAAGCCACAGGGTCTTCTCTGTATTACATCAGATATGAAGCTATGCTTATAGTATTTCATTATTTTTATTCATCTAGCCCTGTGTATATGGAATTAACGCTTTGTGTTTGTTGTACAGATTTCAGACACACAGCATATGTCTCTTTTTTCATTGTGTCACATTTTGTTAGTGGGCTTAGGAGAGCGTGCGGATAATGAAAGTGCTTGGATGGCCAATGTCTTAGATGGGTTCGGGTCAGCAGTCAGGGGTAATCCCAAACTTGAAATTCCCCATCATCCTGGAATACAGATAAGACACCACTAGATATGAGGCTGACTGAGTGAATGATGGAAAACGGAAATGGACCAAAAGCCATTGGCAGATATAGAATTGAGATGTGTGTGTTTTCTTAAGAGGTCTTTGAAAGATGGATGCAGCCCAGTGGATTTGAGGTTGTCATGCATTATGCTAATCAGAAATATATATTGTGCTGCAGGCCACTAGAATGTCATAAAGACATTTGGGATGCTCTTAAGTGATTTCATCTGTTGTGCTTAACAGTGTCTTTTCACATTTTAATAGAGGTTATTAACCACGATGAAACCCCCTGCCAAGAGGTTGTGTCCATAAGTGATGTGATTATGATTAAGAAGAATATTAACGATACGTTTTTAATCATCCAGCCAAGTTTGCCTTCTTATCAGTACTGACAGGGAATGACAGCTGAGTTTCAATGTCTTTGGCTCATCGTGGATTATAGTGGGGCCCTGATGCCGGTGATATTTAGGCCATGCTCTTCCCATGGGAGCCTGGCACTTTAATTAACATAGCACTACTTGGCCCCCATTGTTTTAATTGCCTCCAGTCTGTGATTAAATGTGTATTGACTCTGCGGTTGGTCCACTAATGAATGACAATGTGCTGATGTGGTGATATTAAACCTATTGGCCCCCAATACACATCCTATTCATGTGGCGTCAAGCGTTTAAAGCACTACAAGCAGCCTTGCGACATCCTTTCTTTTGGCATATGCAGCATACATATTTTAGTGTTGTTAAACCGTGCTTCACATAGTCCATAATCACAGGGACCTTTGCTGCTGGCTCGGATCTTAGTGCAGTTGCGAACACAATTTAAAACTAAATCTTTGAAAGCCAATGATTCCATAACTTCTTCAACAAAGTTTTGAATTGTGCAATCCTACCAGTAATCCCACGATACCCGAGCCATTTAAAAGTATGCCAAAGCTAAATTGATGCTCCAACTATGAGAGTCCTTTATGCAATTCTCCTCCTCCTCCTTCTCATTGTTTCCTGCCTGCATACTTTAGTGTCAGATCTTATCTGTCTATCTCTCTGGATGTCAGCATCCACATTCTACTCCTGTGGTCCTGTAGATGCATCGTCACCTTGCTGGACAAACAGAGAGGGCATTGGGCAACATCAACCCTTTAACATGACAAGGGATAAGTATTGAATCTGCAGCGTCCATGGCTACAGTCAACATAAAAACATATCGAATGGCATTCCTCGCGACATTCCTGTCAATATCAAAAGGTGCATATTTGAGGATATCCTTAGTCTCGTTTACGCCCTGTGTTTGCGCCTGACCCAGTGGGAGCAGTGCAATAACTTTTGGACGCCCTCCCACCGCGTCCCCTGTTCCAATGACCACTCTTAGTTTTTTTTATTTAGACGGGTTGTGTGCCTTCCCAGTCCGGCTGCTTTTCAGATTCATTTCCAGGTAAACACAGTGTGGCCGGCCACAAACCTGCAGCCAACAGGCGTTGTCACAGCTGTGGCAGATAATGGCAAGTCCAAACTCCATCCAGGCTATGGAATGTTTACTGTCACCACAGGCAGGTCAGCAGCAAACACCCCCACCCCCATCCCCTTTTTCTTTTTGCACAAGCAGACGCTCATGTTATTAATTTTATTTTGACAAATTGCGTTCTTAACCTCTTGCCCTGATTTGTTGCTTTGTATGACTTAGAAGAGAGTGAGAGAGAATGATGGAAACAAGGAAACTAAAGCAACTAAACTGAGTTTTAGCTTACTTTGAAAGTGAAGCTTAAAGTAACACACTCCTGCCAACAACTCCTAATTGTTTGAAGGAATGTACAAAGGGTTCCGCCTTTCTCTCCCAGACTTAGGATCACCCTACGTTCATAACCCCCCCACGCCAACCCTTCCTCCCCAAAATGATCCCAGGCAGGCAACCCAGAGAGCGCTTGGATGGCATGGAGGGGGTATCGGTACACTGGGCCTAGCGAGGTACTTTTAAGACCACAGCCTTTGCACAGGTGTGAGCACTTCCACTCATGATCTTCCTGTTAAGTGATTGACCCATTAAGATTGCATCGCTTAGTATTTGCCCATGTCATAACCAGTAAAACAACGTGAGAAACATTACACTGTCCATCATGGACACTAATTGATCAAGCAAGTGTTAAATCTAGCACCTCCACATCATTGGGGGATCAGGGTTGCAGGGACTGGGGTGATGGGGTTTCCCTTTTATAGCCATTTGACAACATTGAACCTTTTTAATAGAAAAAATGAATCCCTGATATATAAATGGCCTGATTTCATCCTTATTTGAATGTGCACCATAAATCCTGATATCTAAAATATTTCTCTAGTTAGAAACAATGGGCAAAGGGGTTGAATTAAGGTTAATAATGGCAAGAAAGTTATTTAATAAAGTATTCTGGATTAAGCGGAAAGCTGATATTTTTTATATTTTATATATTATATATATTTTATATTTAATACAATAGGCCTATCAGTAGTACATTGTATAGAGTAAAAACCAAAATAAAAAATAATAAAAGTAAAGTTCAACATAACCTTCCTTCCGCTTTGCGTAAACAAAATAGGGGAAACCTATTTTTGTATTATTTATTTATTTTATGAAAGAAAATATAGGCCTATAGCCTATACTATCAAATGCCACTTTATATTTGGTCGTCCCTATATCTTAATATATGAATAAAGAGTGCCTATATTTTAGGCCTAAATGTAATTAGAATGAATAATTAGTGGTCTACATGGCGTCTATTCTAATGTGTTGCACGGTGTCCTAGGCCGACGGCTACCTTGAGTTGACCGTTCGCTTCTCTTGAATCAACTCCATGAACAGGACTCATGGAAATGTAGGCCTACTGTGCCGTTGCGAGTAAGAGCAGCAGGTCATCAGCACGTTTTTGTTTTTGCCAAAAATCCAAATTTTGACCTTCACCCACGTTTGCGAAGGCCGGCGTTTAAGGTTGATAATTAACCACACAACTAGTCCAATTTTTAGTCCAACATTTTCGTCCAAGAACACAATCTCTCAGGCCGCGGGTAGGCCTATATATAGGCCTACTGCATTTCATTGTCCTAGCACTTGTATACAGTTGAATCTGACGGACATTCTTTGTTCTGTAAAGGCCAGGCCACTGCATATAGGATGCATTTAATACACCGACGCACGGGTGTCCTTATAGGCGCACATATCATTTGCGTTATGTTTAGATTTGCTGCCCTCATTTCGTGGCCAACAGACCACTTCTCGTCTCAATCGTCCCCAATAGTCGATAATAATCGTCAAATCTGTATTTGTTCAACTTTCAATTTGAAATAACCTAGTCAAACGTGAGGAGGAGAAGTTGCCTATGCTGCTGCTGCTGGTCGGTTAACAATCTCGTCAAAGCAATCCGCAATCCTCAAAAACACACAGACAGAGAGAGAGTTCTCATGATCTCATTTCCAAGTTAAGCAGACTGTGTTAGTCTCTCGTCAACACGCCGGGGTTTACTCGCCCTTACTAATGGGGGCTCTACACTGATAGTTATGCTCCTGCGTAAATATGCAGTCAAATAGATGCACAACCACTGGCACGTGGCTGCAGGCGCGCTGGAGGTGGAGCTGCTGCTGCACCTTGGTGTGTGTGGAGCTGCTGCACCTTAATGTGTGTGGAGCTGCTGCACCTTGGTGTGTGTGGAGCCCAATACAAACAGACTAACCTGCCCCTACGTCCATGTGCTGATAAAAATATAATCTGTTCTGCTGACGGAGGTTATTTTTTGAACGGGGGCTATAAATAACGAGTAGGCCTAGGCCTATTATTAAAAACATGTTGGGCCTACATTTCAACATTGTCACCCGATTCGCTACAAAAGCAACATGTAAAGGGTAAGGGAATAGGACAAAATGACACAGTGGCCGAGAGAGGGCGCTATAAAGCTTTGTTTGAATTATTCATTGTATTTAAAACATATAGGCATATAATACAATCACTAACTCAATTGTGAATATATAAGGTTGATTCACAACTCCCCCGTATTAGGCCTAGGCTTTGATTACGTAGCCTGTTTATCTTAATAGTTTCAATTGTAGCCTATATTCTCACCTCTAGAATCTGTATATCTAACAAAGGATGGGAGGTTACCAGTGCTATTAGATTGGAGCATTGCATTTTCTTATGATAAAATGACGCAAATGTTTCAGTGCTTGTTATCGTGTTTTTATTTTTTTTCATGTGTGCTATAGGCCTATTATGAGGACTAATAATTAGGCTGGTTAATGACTGGTTCGTTGAGACTGAGCCATGAGTGCAGGTCTAACGCTCACCAACAAAACTATTATTACAAAATGGTCTAAATGGATAGTAGGCTATAATACGGCCTATGTATTAGCCCTGCATCATTGAGCACATACATCTGAAGACCATTTAAGTCCAAAGTCAACGTAAACAAACTAAAATAATAAAATAAAATAAAGCATATATTTGTCTATGATAGGTGTTTTAGATATCGAGGCCTATAGGGCAAATATTATTGTTTATTCACGCGAGTGAAATCTTAAAATCGTATCAATGTTATTTCTTTAAATGTTAAATAATAACTATGTAGGCCTATTTGTCATAACTTTTTTATTTGCAACTATTCGCCTAATTTGTGGAAAAAGCTGCTCAGTTATACAAAAAGAGCGTCGAAGTTGAATAGACGGACGAAAAGCGCACCAACAAAGCACTGCAACCCCCCCACCCCACCCCCATACAATAAGATTAGTTTCTAATGAACCTTTTCATATGAAACTGTTCTTTTGAGTCGGTGCAGGTGTACTACAATTGGGGGGGTCAAGCCTGAGGAGTCTCACGCCTAGGTGTGAGGAGAATATTCAAATGCGGAGCCGAGCGGAGCGGTGGGGATTGGAGGCTCGCCTGGCGCACAGAGCTTATATCACAGCAGCGCGCACTGGACGTCATTTCTCCTCCAGTCACCAACAGACGCATTTCGTGCGCCCGTGGGTGACGACTGGGCTCCAAGAAGACGCACTGTATGCGCCAGTCCTCGACTTATAAGGAAAAACACCGACGACCCAAAGACTGTGGTCCCCCAATCGCGTTCTTTTAGAGACTGTTTCGCCTTTTCTTCTGCGAGGAGACGGTCTGCAAAACTATTGGGGGCTTCCATGATGCTCGGAGCAGTTAAAATGGAAGGACACGAACACGCCGACTGGAGCACCTACTACGGAGAGCCCGAGGTGGGTACCTTAAATATATTTTTTTCGTGTAAAGCCGATCCCATTTTATACAACTCAATATTAGCCCTGAGATAATATTAACTTTGTGATCAAATATTGACTTGCGGCGCCTCCAAATCCTCCCCCATCTCCTATCCTAACACAGTCGACATGTAGGAGAAACTTTCACTGGGGAGTATAATTTACTAAATCTATATGTATCTTTGTAAAATCACTTTTCACATGTTTACACTGAATCAACATTTGAGCTATTTGGCCGTTCGTTGGTAGATTGATTCAAATATTTGTGACCTAGAGGCAATGACCGTGTGGGCACAAGCGCTGTTCTGAGTGTTGCAATATTTCCATTAATATTGTGTATTTGCCGTGCATATGTTTAGCCTGCCGTGTCCTAACGCAATCACTTATTTGTCTTAATTAAGCGATATTCTTATGTGAAACAGCTAACGGACATTTACGGGTTTACGGTTTACACACAGAGGAATAACACATATTATCTTTATAGGCCTATACCTACCAGGCCTACACATATAGGCCTATTCTATAGTAAAATGCCAGACATAATATTATTATTAATATTTTATTAGATTTTATTGTAATTATGATCAATGAACTAACGACAGCACTCCATTCCCTCCACAGTGTTACACCTCGGTTGGAAACATGAACGGAGGCCTCGGGATGAACTCCATGAACACCTACATGAGCATGTCCGGCATGGGCACCGCCGGCAACATGACGGCCAACTCCATGAACATGTCGTACGTCAACACGCACACGGGCATGAGTCCCTCGATGACCGGCATGTCGTCGCCGGGCGCCGGGGCGATGAACGGCATGGGTGCGAGCATGACGGCCATGAGCACCGCGCTCAGCCCCAGCATGAGCCCCATGACGGCGCAGCCCGCGTCCATGAACGCCCTGACCTCGTACACCAACATGAACGCCATGAGCCCCATGTACGGACAGTCGAACATCAACAGGTCAAGAGACCCCAAGACCTACCGGAGGAGCTACACGCACGCCAAGCCCCCTTACTCGTACATTTCCCTCATCACTATGGCCATACAGCAGTCCCCCAGCAAGATGCTGACGCTGGCCGAGATCTATCAGTGGATAATGGACCTCTTTCCATTTTACCGACAGAACCAGCAGCGCTGGCAAAACTCGATTCGCCATTCTTTGTCGTTTAATGATTGTTTCCTCAAAGTGCCCAGATCGCCGGATAAGCCCGGCAAAGGCTCGTTTTGGACTCTCCATCCCGATTCGGGGAACATGTTCGAGAACGGCTGCTATCTGAGAAGGCAGAAGCGCTTCAAGTGCGACAAGAAGATGCCCAAGGAGTCCGGGCGCAAGGCTTCAGAAGGCGGCTCTAACAGCAGCTCGGAGAGCTGTAATGGAAACGAGTCTCCGCATTCTAACTCGTCCTCCAACGACCACAAGCGATCGCTGTCGGACATGAAGAGCCAAGCCCTGAGCCCGGAGCACGCATCAGCCTCCCCGGTGTCCCAGGCGCAGCACCTGATGTCCCAGCATCACTCCGTCTTGGCACACGATGGGCACCTGAAGCCCGAGCACCATTACTCTTTCAACCACCCCTTCTCCATCAACAACCTCATGTCCTCGGAGCAGCAGCATCACAAAATGGACTTAAAGACTTACGAGCAGGTGATGCACTACTCTGGCTACGGTTCCCCCATGACAGGAGCGCTTTCCATGGGCTCCATGGCGGGGAAAGCCGGTCTGGACCCATCGTCCATACCCGACACAACTTATTATCAAGGCGTCTACTCCCGGCCGATCATGAACTCCTCATAGACTATTGGCCCTGTACGTAGCCTACAACAACGGACTATTTCCCAGCATTTGTACATTTGTAAAAAAATATATAGTTTGTGTATTATATGTAGGCCTATTTGAAATATTTTCGACGTTTCTCACTGATTTAGCAGTCGAGTTTGTTAGTAGCTTAATTATTTTAAGAAAGGATGTTAAAATGTGACAAAATCTGTTCAGGAGTCAGTTTCAGGAATGGACCCAAAGACAACGACGAGCTGTATAATAGCCTACATATGCATACTTTGATTTCTAAATGAATTTTAATGCCTTGCAGAATTTCTTCAATCACTTGTGTAATTCCTATTTATGGCTTGTATATGTGTATTCTTGTAGTGACAAGAACAGAATATATATATTAAAGTGTTATTGTTTTGTTTTCCTGAATATGATATGCCTCTATTATTATTATTATTATTATTATTATTATTATTATTATTATTAGTAGTAGTAGTAGTAGTAGTAGTAGTAGTATTAGTAGTATTATTAGTATCCGTAAGTCTGTTTTAAATAGTAGCAACGGACCAATTTGAAAAGGTTTATTATTCAAAAATATCAATAAATATAATAGGCGTACAATAATTTGTCATAACAAAAAAATGTGACAAAACGATTTGGCAAAAATGACAAAATAGCCTTGTGCTATGACTATTAGTTCAACAATTAAAACATGACATTTTGACAAAAAAACAATGAAGGCCCATAGCCGGCGTGTCAAAACATAGGCCTGATTTACCTGATGTTTCACATTTAGGAGAGACACCTATGGTTTGCACCACTTCCAGTATAAGGTCTACTCCAATGTGCACGAAATGTCTTGACGGTCACACGAGAACCACTTTAAAACTTAACACCTGCAAAAGAAAAACAACAGAACCAGATTGTGTGTTGACATCTCAGGTCAGTCACTGAAATGTGTTGCTCTTAAATGAGCTGCCCTACTACACATAGTCTAAAGTAGGCCCAACCACCTCAATAACAATTTCACTCCAAAATTAAAGCTCTGCTTGTATATCTGTCATTTGGCCCGGACGCTCATCAGTTACGCAATCTGGTAAACTGATCAAGTTTCTGTCTTCCAGATCTCTCTCTCTCTCCCTCTCACACACACACACACACACACACA
>OMKN01013809.1:0-13641 GCA_900302345.1 Melanonus zugmayeri | reverse complement strand
AAGTATGAATGAGCCTCATGCCATTACAATGTTGGTAGTGTGTTCGTGTTTTATTCCGGCCTAAGTTAGTATTTTTACCACTTTTTACCATTTTGGAGTCGTTTGTCTTAAGTCCACAATTGGTGAATCCAAATTCTGATTAAAAGGAATCCTACATTTAAATATTGAAGGTGCACCATTTGATGCTTTTTCTAATGTTAATTACAAACATGCATCTGGAGATTGTTGATGTGTATAGCTTATACAAATTAAATGTGTTCTGGTTTTGAGTCAAGGGTTAGCCTTCGCTCAGAGAGAAATGTGTTATCAATTCAAATTGTGTACATGCCTTGTAAACATGTAAGCCACATGGTGTAGTTCACTGAAAGTCTGTGTGTGAGTCTGTGTGCTGCCCCAGGTGAAGCACGCGGTGCAGCTGGGCATTCCCATGCACCGGGCCACCGACGTCATGCTGTGCATGGGTTTCAGCAGCATGCTCAGCCGCATCGCCTTCGGACAGCTCTGCGACCACCAGGGGATGAACCGCCTCTACTTCAACCAGGCCTCCGTCTTCTTCGTTGGTGCTGTAACCGTATTACCTCGCTTGAAGGGTCATTTGTACTTTTTCTGTCCAAAAAAGAAAGAAATGTTGATTCCATTGCCTCACCGGGGAAATCCATAAGGGAATATAAGAATTGCTTAAAAAACAACAACATTCTATTTTGCTTAAACTATTTTTTTTTTGCTGTAATCCAAAAAAATGTCAGAATTGAAAGACGTGGGAGTTAGTGGCTCAACCCACTAACACGCTAACCACATAAGCGATAAGCCTCGTAGCGACCAAGGTTTCATTCCCACCTGTGGCCCATGTCATTCCCTCTGTCTTTCAACCCACTTTCCCGTTTCTCTCCCTTCTGCTAATTTAAAGGTGTATTTTCTTTGTCGCAATGCAGTTTGCTGCTAGTTTGTGAGTCTAAATTGTTGTGATTCCAAGGCCTGCTGTACGTCCTCGTCCCGCTCCTCACCTCCTATGGCTCCCTCCTCATCTTTGGAACGCTACTGGGAATCGCCGATGCCGGCAACTACATCCTGTTGCCCGTGCTGACCTTTGACCTGATGGGGGCGGAGCGAATGCCAGTGGCCTGGGGCTTCATGCTCACGGTCAACGCCGTCAGCTGCTTCGGACCGCCCTTTGCAGGTAGGGGGCTGTCAATGAGTACCCTTCAAGTGAAGAGGACATTGAGAGAGAGAGGCAGTTGGCGGCAACAGCGGTCTTTATTGGACAAACATGTAACTCTGGCCGTTTCACAAATAATGCAATATAATAATGGGTACAGAAATAATCGCGGATCAGGATAAAGGGGAGAGCAAACAAACATAAGTATATATACAGGTAACTTAATTATGCTCCCCACCCACAGCTGCATCAGTCCCGGGATTACCCGCCCCACCACCCTTGTTTGCCACGCCCCCTTCACTCCACACCTGGCTTCTACACAGTTGATATGATGTTCACATGATCTGCAGTAAGAATAGGCCAGATGAAATATCAATGTAAAAGTGAATTTTAAGCGTCCACTGCATGCTAATTAGTGAGATAAACTTTACCACTCTGGAAAATACCACTCTGAAACGTAATCTTTAAATACAATTATAAAAATATGTAGTCAGCTGAAGGAGAACAAGAGCATCCGCAAGGCATGTACAAACATTGTCAATCGTTCTCCCCGAGTTACTCTCAGGGGATTCACTATATACATGTTTTGAAATACAAAGGTGATAAGAGCAGAAAAGCAAGCTGACTCCGGCCTTCTCTGGGCCAGCTGGGAGCGAGCTCTCCGTGAGACACAGAGAGTCCCAGACAGTTATGATTTATGATGTAATCACACAACACAAAATTACAAGTTTACATAAATCACACAAAGTGGGATTACATTTCCCACAGGCAGGGTTAATTCATCAATCAGATAAAACTGTCAGACCTATTTTTGATATCTTCGGTGGATAAAAGAATCTTCAAAAACCACAAAAACTGTACAGAAAAATATCAAATGCATTTTCCCGCCATTTCAATTTCAATTCAAGTTTTGTTCAGCCCAGTTGAGAACATAGGCTAACCCCACTCTAACCCCAAGTATTTTATTATTTATTCTTCTATTGCAATTTAAACAAATCGGTATCTAGAAAACAGTTTTCTGGTCTACCCATCCAAGGAATGTAATACATTTACCCAATTTTATATAAAATCAAACCCAAAACCCAGTTACAATGTATTCAATCAAGACAAAGCTTTGGTTATCGTGATTAAGACAAAAACAAAATACTCCCCATGTATTACCCATTTAGATTATCTGACTGATTATTACCCAAGTTAGTAATTAGACACAATTGTAATTGTAATATAAATAAATTATAGTAAAGACAACATCCCTTATTTTCATCTGAAATGTGTGTTCGGTGTCCTCCCATGTATTCTGCCGCTCGGAGCCCTTATCTCAGTGGCCTTGGCCTAAAGAAGCCAGGCTCACACACACAAAAACTAGCTTTTTTTCTTCTTCTTTCGATTATTACCCTAGTAATCCTTCAGGAAGTATTTTATTGTTTGTGTCATTTTACTAATTAAACTTCCTTCTTTATATTTAAAACTGGCTCTTGTGTCGAGATACACAAAACACACAGACACAGACAGACAACAAGCTACCCTATCACACATAGACTCTAACCTTTAACCGTTAATTAGCTCTTATTTTTTATATCTTTGGCTATATCAGGTTCGCCGGACAGTGCATTAACCGCGTTAACCGCGCTCCTGCAGGGTCCTTTAGGGCGGGTCCCACTTCCTCAGTTTGGTGAGAGGGGAATTTCCTTGAACTCACTTAAATCCTTATTTTTGCTAAAGGAAAAAATGTTAGCTAGACCAAAAATTATTTCTCTAGTAGATGCCATTCCTCAAACTCTCTGTCACTACTTGCTTTACACTCTAATACCGTAAAATGCATCTTGCATACCCACAAGCCGTTGTGCCAATTTAGACAAATCACGTTCATTTAATTAGGAGCCTTTAAGCCAATTATGTTAACAATTTTAACAAATTTGGTTTAAGACTAAAAGATTAATTTTACAACACATTTCTTTCCACTATCCACAAGAAATGGAATTGATTCACCGAATATGACAAGCCCATCTAGCGTCAGATTGGGAGTATGCAAAAGTCTTTGTCTGCCCTCCACACCATCAATATCATCCCTGGCGCCCACCATCATCACCCCCGCACCTCTTGGATGGTTTACAGTGACATCATGCTGGGGACAAAATGTTGGATTTGGACCATCTGCAGTTTCCTGCCCCTTGCCTTTTCCTCCTGGGCTTCTCTTTCCATCTTTGCTATGGCTTGCTTTTCAGCATGATGTGTGAACCCCAGCATTTCAGCAAATACGTTATTCAGTTGTTGGTCATAAATGTCTCATAGGGTGCCATTTCCGGGCTCTAGTCTACCACATTTGTCGAATATGTCAGTAAGACTTCCCTCTGTCTCGTGTTGGTGACTTTTGACCAATCACTTCTTCTTGGATAATAGTCTACAATTCAAGTACACAGTGATATCAGCTGCTCGTTGTATGGGGAACCAGGTGAATTATCCCAATCAAAATCTTCAACCACATATTTCCAGTCCGATTTCAGGCAGGGGTGGGCCAGCAGGGTGGCCTCCGCTGATTTTGGCCTGTACTGTGTAACCAGGGCACGGAATGTGGCTACCCAGACCGTGGGGTTCTCTTTCACTGGGGGCAAGCTGGCACTTAAGTCCTTCATATCCTGTATCTTCCAGGGGCGATACACACTGACAATGCCCCCCTCCTCGTTAGGGTTGGGGCACTCAACCATGCGAGGTGCGAGGTCGGAGCCCTCGGTTTTCTTGCTGTCCTCATCCTCACATTGACGACCACTGGCAATGACATGGTGAAGGACAGAGCCAGAATCACTATCCGCAGCCTTCACCCCTCCATGTGTCGTCTGCATCCCTGATGGTGGGGTGTAATCGGTATTGGTAGCCGTCATCGTGGAGGAATCCTTCTTTTCCTTCTTGGGTTTGCCTCGGTAGAGGTGCTGGGCACAGCGGGTGGTGCAGGTGGTGGCTCGTCCGGTTGGTGTGTTGGCCGGTACTCAGGCTGCGGCACGTCTGTGTCCGGATCGGCTGTGTAGATGGATGGCACTCCTAAACCTACCATCTTTTTCTCACTACGCTCCTCTCCTTTTCTTCTGCTGGCCTCTCTATGCATGGCCTCTTATTTCCACAACCCATAAGACTTCCAATCTACTCTTTTCACCTCTAATTTCCCCTTCACGTTCTTTTTATGATTTTTCTGCTCCTCTAACAGAATCTTCTTTTGCCCCTCCTCATACTCACTCAGCTTTTTCCCTTAAGCTATCTAACTGTCCTATACTAAAACTTCCATGTGGAGGAAATCTAAATTTTTCCCAAAATGGCAGTTGTCGCACCGTGTCAGGACCGTATTTGTCGACCATGACCTTGATGGGCCCAGTGCGATAGACAGAAATGGGTGTCTCGGGTGCCACTTCTTTTGATGATGTTTTTCCCATTTTTACTCGGTGTTCATGCAACAGAAGAGACAAAAAAATATTGATCAGTTCACATATACTTTCTGGTGCATTTACATTATTATTTGCTATGTTATGTTATTATTATATCTATTTTTATAGTAAGTCCTCAACTTATCTATACTTCACCAGGTCCCCAAGCTGCATAGACACTGTCCCCCGGATTGAATGTCTATTTTCTATTTCTGTAGTAAGTCCTCAACGTATATCTAAGTCCTTGACTTGATTTTTATCTTTACACACTGCTCCCCGGACAGTACCTTGTTCGTCAACAAGAGATCCATTCCTATTTAATAAATGATTATATATATATTTTTTTTAATCAGTACGGTATACATTTTGGCAGGTCCTTGACTCTGCATAACCAATGTCCCCCACCTGGAGTGAATGCCTATTCACTATTAAGTCCCCTTAAGACTTACATCTGGATCCGAGACCCAACTTTTCAGAATAGATTTCCAGAGTGTTCTCACCTTATTTGCTGGGATTGCGCTTTCCGACCCATCCAGGCTTCGACTGCGGCTTGGCGGCTCTTACTCTCTCACCAACAGCTAAATCAGCGGGGGGCCTATGGAGATTGACTCCGACTGTGCACAGTTGCCCCAGACACAGAAGAACCCAAATGCGGCAATCCCATCCTTGACGCCAAATTATCGTGGAATTTGAAGTGTCCACTGCACACTAATTAGTGAGATAAACTTTACCACTCCAGAAAATAGCACTCTGAAACGCAATCTTTAAATACAATTCTAAAAAGATTTATTCAGCTGAAGGAGTACAAGAGCATCCGCAAGGCATGTACAACACATTCTCAATCGTAACTCCCCGAGTTATTCTCGGGGGGCTCACTATACACAATTGCTTGAACTACGTAGTTCAACTACCCTTGAACTACGGAAAAAAAACAGTATTGTGTCATCCTGATCTCATGTGTGTGTTCATGTTACCAGGTTGGATGAATGACATGACTGGCAGCTACAACCTAGGCTTCCTGGTGGCCGGAGGAGCCAACATGGCAGCCTGCCTGGTGCTGGCTTTTATCCCCAGTGCTCAGTGCTGTGCCAGGCAGACCCGCAGGAGCATCCTCAACATCTCCATCGACCAGTCCACACAGCAGATCAGGGAATGGGCTGAAAACCTGCTCAATGAGGACGACGAGGAGGAGGACGACGAGGCGGTGGTGGTAAGATTCAAGATCTCCTCATGGGATGTCTGTAGGAATACAGCCAACACAACAGACATACTTTTAATGAGCAATTTAGGATGAAACAAATGGCTACTCTCAGATGCTTTGCGCTAATCTGTGAGAGAAGCTGGATTATTTTCATACTGGGATTGCTGTTTGTTAAAGAGTAACCAAAGATAATTATAGTTTCTCCCTCTAAGCATAGTATGTATTGCAAGCAACATTGTCTGGGGGAGAAAAGAAAACAAGCCAATCTGAAATGCAGTGTATAATAGTGCATAAGCAGTGTTTCACTAGCGGTGGCGCCGCTGCTTGATTGATTGATCAGTGTTTGATTTACGTTGCACCCGACTATCCCACCTTGAAATACCCGGCAGGAAGACCCTCCGATGTCCAGATACGCCAAGTACTTCTGCACGACGACACCCAGCGCCCTAGAGCTGGTCCGAGAGAGCGCTCCTGGGGTTTACAGGGGAGATGGGGAGACACCCCATCAAGCCATAGGGCCAGCAGAGCGCCCAGAGGCTTTAGATCAAGAAAATTGTTTGATTTGAAGTGTAGGCTTGTTGAATTTCTGTTTTGTTGAGCAAGACAACGAGAAAAATAAAATCAAGTCCACAAATCCGCAATGGTCCAAAAGCCTATATATGTTATATCTGTAGATGTTGGATAATCCACTTTTCACTATGGCCAAGATCACCATTAGACCATTAGGCTTGCTACCAAGCTAAATAAGAAGAAATAAGATGTTGCATAACATAATAATATAAGAATTAAAGGATGCACAGCAGCATCCCTGGGTGTCTTTACACTCTTAGACCACTTGATGGCAGCACACTAATCACAGTTGTAGCACAATGTTAAACCTGCACTATGTAACTTTTATACTGCAGCTATTTACTCCATCCACGAGTCAATCCATCCAGGGAATTTTTCTCTATAAAGTTTTATTCTGGTCCATTTTGGTCCTTTTGCTTTTAAAAAACATTTCACTATGGCCTGATTGGAGAAACTTGACGGGAATGTTGAAAAAAATAAGGGGGGACCCTTACATTTTGTCTTAACCAAACGTTCACCCTGTTTTAGTAAAGTGTATCAAAGCTTGGGTGCAAGTTTGGAAGAGATTGGTAGTAGGTGAGCCAGGTTAGTTCCCTTCTGAGGGGCCGTCATTTTCCTGAATTTGTCCTTTAAATCTTACCTTTAAATATTAACCTATTACATGATGGTACTTTAGTTGTATTGAAGTTATTCTATAATGTAGCCTATTAATAATGTAAAAGTGCACGTGGTATTGAAGTTATTCTATAATGTATTAGTATTGTATTAAGCATTATGCATTAGGCCTACATGATGTTAGTATACTGTTATTGAAGTTATTCTATAATGTATTAGCAATATAATATTATATTGTTATGGGTTATGGTGTATACATTATATACGTTAATGCTTATTACTAATGTGTGACATGATGTGTTACATTAGCTAATTTGCTTCCTGTGTGGTGCCATGGCGATGCCCCCCGGCCCCTGACCCCAACAAGGTCTTCAAGGTAAGATGACACTTTAGAATCTAAAGTGTCATAGATGATGCCGGGACTCCAGCACTGATGACCAACAGCTCCATCCGCTGTGCCACCAAAGATGCTGGCTTTGATTTGGTTTCCATGGCGCACCTGGCTTGAACTGAGGTCTCCCAGTGACGTCACATTATTTGACCCCTTGATGGCCGCATGGTTCTAAGCATGGCTAAATAAGTTGTCACAATAAACTGTTTTGTAAGTAAAATGAGTATACCTTTCATCAAATTTTCAACCACAAAATAGTTTATTTGAAGTTTGGACAGCATCCAACAGTTACTTAACTTTGAGCTTGATAAAAATGCCTCAGACAGAAAGCCTTTAACTAGCACTGCATCATTGTACCATCATCACAATAGCAAATTCAGTCAAAATATCTTTTAAAAATATTGATTCCAGCAAAATACTAAACCAACATTCAAAACATCCATTTTCACAGTGACCGCTCTGAAACATTGTAAAGCATTACTAAAAGCATTTTTCTTTCCTCTGGAAAAACCCACCTCTTTCCACACTGTAGCTTAACAAATCTCCCACTAGATAGTGTATTGCAATGGCAACACATATTGTCAGAACTCAGCATGTTATGCAGTTTATTGGGTTGTGGCATAAATAGAAAATAAAATAATTCTAAGGAAAGGGTCTTGTAATAACGGTGACCTTGGAGTTTCCCTGAATCAGAGTCAGACGACTAGCAGTGCCTTTGTGCATAGGCTGTTCTGAACTTTCCTCAAAGTGCTTGTAGGGCAGATAGGATGCCCTTCTACTGGAAACAAAAGCTAACAGACAAAAAGCTGACTCCAGTCTTGATGGGGTCGTAGCATATAAGTCTATAGGAGTGCTTTTCATATGCTATCTGATGAACACAATGCATACAAAAAATATATATATATATATATATATCGGTAAGATACATAGTGCTCTTTTAGTCTCATTTAGTCTTATTTTTTCTTTGGCAAATGTGGTAAACGTGTTCACTTCAAACTGTGAGTTTGTAGTTACAACCAAAATAGTATCTGAAATCAATGTACACACATTTTTCCCTTTGTAATAAGTGCCAATTATTTGCTTACAGTTTTTCCAATCACAAAAAAAATCCAAATAGCATATGCTGGTTTTGCTTCTCGTGTAAAGCTTTGCATCCCCACATCACAACGATGGTGACCTCAACTCAAGAGGGTTTCTAACGTGTCCGTCAAGCACAGTCCATGCTCTGGAGGTCTTCAGGGGTAGCATCTTGTGTCAATGGTGGCTGAAGCAGCTGTACAATAGACACCGTAATTTCACTTCAAAGGCAGTCGAGATGAGGCTTTCTGGAACTGTGTTCCTAGCAACTGTTCCAGTCAGATTGGTTTATACTGTGGCTTTGTCACTAATTGATTTTCATGATAATAACAAATTAAATGTTACAACTTGTTGGCTACATCAAGGCTAGATAACAGCTTTATCTAGCTGTAATGTAGCCAACATATTTTAAAATTGTTCTTCATTGTCAACAATTAAATATGTCCTTGACAATATCTCTGCTAACTGAATTTACAAAAGTGCACCAAAACAAAGTTGAACATAGAAAATCCACAATAACCTAATGTCAGTTCCTTCATGTAATTATCTACAGTCAGTTGTATTGTGTACTATGTCCATTCATTCAACACTGAAAGTTTATTTTTGTTCCTTTTTAATTAAGGCTGGCCCCTGTAGACACATGAACTTGCCATGCAAATACACACATTCCACTTCAAGCAGATACATTGGACACAATGAAATGTAAAGCTGACACTGACTTGTGTTAAAAAGGTTGGCTATTGCCTATTCCAGTTTTGCTCTGAGACATAGCATTGTTCTGGAAACCGCGGCCCCTATGCCACCGTGTCAGGCTTTTCCTCAGGCAAACTAAGCACAAAAGGAAACAGTACACCTTTGGCCTCCAGCGGGGCTCGGAGCGGCTCCTTGACAAAGTAGGCGCTCTCCTCCTCCACCACGAACTGCAGCGTCTGGCTCTTGTTGACGCAGTAGATGCGGTTCCCGATCACCGCACACCGAAAGGCAGAGGCGCTGCCCAGCCGCTGAGACGCGCAGTCGTGCCACATCTTCACTATGGTGTTGTACTTGAACACGTTGATGCCCTGCTCGCGGTTGACGTCAAATCGGTAAATGAAGCTCTTCAGGACGACCATGTCGGAGGACCTCTTCCTGCTGCTGTTGTAGGGGCACTCCTGCCACTCATCCCGCTTGGGCTCGTACTTGAGCAGCCGGTAGAAGAGGGAGCCCCCGGAGACGTACAGCTCTCCGTTGCACGTGGTGGCCTCGTGCGCCACGGCGAACGCCCCCTTGGGCAGAGGGGCCACAGCGGTCCAGCGGTCCGTGCGCGGGTCGTATTTCTCCACGGTGAACAGGCATTCCCCTCCGATGGCGTACAGGTGGCCATCCATGGACACCAGCTTGAGCTGCGCACGGGCCTGGTTCAGAGGGCGCACCTCCGTCCAGCGGTCGTTGACAGGGTTGTAATAGAAGACCCGGTCCGATACTTTCCCCCTTTCCCCGTAGCCCTTAATCCCGCCGGCGACAAAGAGGTAGTTGTACATGGTGCACATCCCGCACCCCTTGGTGTTAATATCCTCGGGCATGGCGGTCAGGGGCCGCCAGTCATTCGCGGTTTCGTTGAAGTAGTACATCATGTGGTTCTCCTCGAACGACGCCACCGACAGGGGGCTCTGCGGCCGGCTACCGCAGCGGCTGGGCGGCCTGCTCCCCACCCGGTCGAACACATCATTGATCTCGGCCACCATCAGGGTCTGCTTGCCCTCCGTCCTCTTCCTCAGAATGAGATCCCTCTCTGAACCCGTCAGGCGGCCATACACCGAGGGGTCCCGGAGGACCTGCAGGAAATTGTCGCTCATGAAGCGGTAGGCGGTCTCCTTGAGCTCATTGAGACGCTGCTTCTTGGCGATGCACAGGATCTCGTAGCAGTTCTCTGCAGTGATCTGTTCTGACATGGAGTCCATGGCCGCCTGGACGGCGCAGGGGACCTGGAGGATCTTGGCCCCTGTGATGACGTCTACTACGTTGTCCTTGCCGACATTAATCTGAGAAGTGTAGATGTAGTCTATTAACACGGACAAAGTCTTGTAACTCAGCCCCTTGACTTTGAGGATGTCCCGCGAAAGCCTGGCTTTAAAATAGTCACTCTTCTCAGCCAAGATTGACTTGTGAGCATTGATTTTCTGCCCGCCAACTTCAATGACCAAATCGGGTTCCTTTGTAGCCAGGGTACTTTCTGCTCCCTGACCGCCTGCCGGGTGCCGGGTGCTCCCACTGAACCCTGAGCATCCACCCAAATTGTCTTTGTCAGGCAGATACGATGCACTGGATCCGGGGGTGGAAGAGCTATCCAGTCCCCCTAGCCCTGGCTGGCTGCCAGTGGTAATACAATGAGTGTCAGGCACAGCCAGCCCCTGGCCTGTGTTTCTTATCTCACACTGTCCCCTTTGAGAAGTCTCCGCACTCATTGGTGCGCTGCCATCTGCTTCCTCTCGGGCTCTGGGGTTCAGGAAGCATGCGGAGGAATGCCCAGTGTGGGAAATGTTTGCTTTGACGTCACCGTGGTTCTCACCGTTCCCCATTTTACCGCCGACGCCGTTGTGGCTCATGGCATCCCTCATTTCCAGACCTGCCTCATGGTTTGACATCTGGAACTGATGATCCTTAGTCACATACAAGCTGTCCCCGGTCTGATCTTGGAAGGTCATTTTGCCATCCAATAGGTACTCTCTCTCCAATGTTGTCGGAGCATCTGAATCAACAGGCTGGTCGCACTGCAGGAATTCCCCAATGTTGGCATTGTTGTCCTTCTTCAGCAGACCCGGACATGTTTTCCTGTCTACGCCCGAGAGGGAGGAGAGGTCAGAGTTCACAGTGTGAAGAATCACGTCGGCCTCCACGGCGAAGCTCTCTCCTCCCGGTCTCTGGCTCCCATTCATCTCAACCTTTTCACCAACGCCGGGGATCAACGGATCGGCGAATCATGTCAGCTAGGTTAGCGTAATGGTGGTCTTTTGGTGGTTCACCTATATGAAGCAAGCAGAGCAGAACATGAACGTAAAACAGGGAAACCTTTTTGTTCCCCGAACACGACACAAGATGGCGCTGTATAGATAATAACAGATCCAAATAGGACATTTTGCCCACCGTTTTTTTTTAAGAACAATAATGAAAACCAACATATAATAAAAAGCACCATAGCATCGAACCAACTACATGTTGCTTATCATCCATCATTATCATCATCTAGCTGTCATGGTCGCGGAGGACGCATGCGCAATGGGTGATGCGCGCCTCTGTAATTAAGTGAACATGATGACAGGAACAACAGATGAGGCTTATGAGGATGCAACGTGACACTGTTATCATTTCATAACGAAGCAGAATAGACGGGACATAATAATAATCACGACATATAACGTGATATTTTGACCTACTTGCGTTTCCTCGCTGCCACACATTGTTAACCCCGTCTTCTCCGGAATCCCCCGCAGAGCCTCGTTATGTAAGGCGATGATAAGAACATCAGGTTGTCCGGCTGGATGGTCTCTAGATGAGTGACTGGCAGACGAGATGAACCATCCCCTCGGTCTGGATTATTATATTCCGCAGAAACGACGAATTATTATTATTATCATCATCATCATTTCAGGTCGTCGCCCATCCGTGCGCCACCACACTGCGAACCTCGAGTAGTTGTTCCTCCTCACACCATGTGCTGGAGCTGTGTGTGTGTGTGTGTGTGTGTGGAGAGAGAGATGTCTCTCCCCCTCCTCCTCCTCGGTGAGTCCTCCGGGTTTGAGCCGAGCTGCACTCCCGCTGCACCGGGACCGGTTGTGATTCGTACCGTCGACTACAGTCGGTTTGTATATTGATCCAGACCACTCCCCCCCCCCTTTGGCATTAACCCTACACTGTGTGTGTGGTTTTTTTTTTATTCTTACGGTGTTCTCCATTTATTTTATTCTTATTGTTGTGTGCGTGTCTTTATAGCTTGTCCTCAGCACCTTGACATAACCCAGTCAAATATTAAATGTATTAATATTAACTGTTGAGCTTATAGCTGTTAAGCTCCAGAGGGATTGATTTTTTTGAACGACATTCTATCCAGTTAATATGAATACAAATAGGATTTGGTCATTGAAATACTGTTTAGATTCATGTTAACTCAAGGTTTTTATGGAAAGTGACCATTATTTGTGTCTTCACCACTGTGTGAACCTTGAATAATACTAATAATACTACTAATTATAAATTGAGTTTGTATAGCACTCATCATCTGTGGAGACAAATCTCGAAGTGCTTCACAGGTAAAAGACTATGGCTACTAAAAGACTACTATAAGAGAACATATATAATATAAAAAAGATAAAACAAGGAAGGCCATCAGTGCTTCTCTTGGGAAGATGACTGCTGCTACAGGCAACCCCCCCCCAGATCTCCATGGAAACCCACCACAGGCTTGCAGAAAACAAAAGGTTTCCATTTGCAGGGTCATCATGATTATGTGATTGCGGTCAGACAAACATAACAGAAATAGACCAAAAATAGACAAAAACCTTAATTTAACTGTAGCTTGCTCGGTTGGTTATATCCTGACTAAATAAACCATTATTATTATTGCATTACACATATTCACTTTCTACGGCAGCTCAATGAGCTGAGGTCATATTACACTCATCAACTACGCATACGACCACAACATATTTGTAAAGTACAACAACGGATGAAAAGGTGGAAAGATTACAGGTCAGGGAAGCCCTTGGGATGAGACATGAAGATTATTGAGTTTTGTTTCTTCTCTGTTGGCAACATTGACATTCTGCGGGAGCAGGATTGCATAACAGAGTCTGTAGGCGTTGTTGAAATAGACCTCGAGTTAAAGCAGCAGGAGAAATGAAGCTGAAATCTGAGCATTCAACATCACAAACTAAACCCAAGTGAAAACACAAATCGTTTGAATGAAATGTTTATATATTTGTTAAGATACAACCGACACACAGACTGACAAAAGTAAAGCTTTGCATTAATTTTTTTTTTTAAATACCCTTTTCAAACGAGAAAAAAAACTAAAGTGAAAAACAATAAACCAATCACTCCTGGTCCATCGTTTGTTCCTAGTGGAAACCTGGCCAGCCAGGCGTCCTCTCCGTGAAGCCTCTCACACTGGTTCAGGCATGCTCAGACTAAGCTGTTCTCCAACAGCACAATGGAGAACTGAGTCAGCTTCAGTGTACCAATC
>OMKN01013803.1:18783-31381 GCA_900302345.1 Melanonus zugmayeri | reverse complement strand
GGGGGGGGGGAGACTGAAGTTGAAGCACCTGACTGAAATTGTTAGGTTTCCACTCGCCATCTCTTATTACGAAATAAGAGATGAGAATAATTCAAACAATTCAAATCCAACATCAGGAACGAGTAAAAAACGTAAATGACAATATTTTAGACATGGATTGAAACTAATGTCTAATACTATTTAGGTGCTTACTAGTATGTACATAAGACCCTACATTACATAGTTAGAAGGTTTTTGTGGATTTGGGTGTCCATTCACTTTAATATGCATTTATTCATTATAATGACACGCATTCTTACCATATGCCTTGTTCCAAGTCATAGATCCATATTTCGTCATTTGGTAGGAACACTTCATCGTCAGCAATTGACTGTACAACGATATAATAAGGTCACTGTGACAGTTGACTTTCAGATGTTTACGCTTATATTTCCACAGATGAGAAGCATATATGAAACACTACGACATATAACACGTTGAGATATGAGGGAAATAAATGGTGTTTACCACGTAGCCTCCCCATACGTACAGCAGCTGGTCCTGCACCACCGCCGTGTGTCCGCTCCGCTCCTGGGCCTCCAGCTCGGACCGCTGCCCACCATCCATGACTTGAAAAACAACAACTCTTTTAACGCATACTCTATACGAGGCTCAAGTCTGTATATAGTCCGTGACTAGGTCGAACAACAGCAAGTAAGCGAGAATTGTCAGCCTGTCAAGAATGGAGACTAAACCAAAAAAACAGGTTTTTTGAACCGACATTTATGACAGCAATGGACTTGACGTTGGTGTTTGTGTTGTGGTCTGACAAGTGTGACTCAAAAGACGTCACGTTACTCACAAGCTGCGAAAGAGTCACAACATATCCGTTTGCACGGGAAAGAGAACACGTTGGAGTTGTTTTTTCATGGCCATCGATATGAACGATGCTTTTAGTTGTTGTTGTTGTTGTTGTTGTTGTTGTTATTTCCAGCCTTGTTATTATTAAAGAGCAGAGGAAGGCGGTGGGGAAGTGACGAAACACACCCGGAAGTGTGTATTTAGCGCCAAAGCTTGAGTTGTTCGTCGTGGTCGTCGAGTCTAGCCGGAGCTTGTCAACAATGGACGCTCTTCGCAAAATTAAAACAAAAGTGTCCGCGGACTTCAAGATGCGGGGACTCATGCTTCGCCCGTATGTATTTTATGACCTCCGTTATTCGGTTATTCTTTTCACATTAAAAATTGTATTTGACGAAGAGTATCACACACGGAACAGCTTTGCGATGGTTGCAATGACGCTTTCTACGCTGTCCATTCAAATCCATGACATCTGTTTTATATGATTAAAATCCCAATAGTTCAATACAGGCGTCTGTATTTTAATATCAGGATTTTAACTGTTTGTGGAATGTTTGGTGCTCATTATTACAGAGACGCTAGTAAATATCTGGTGGAAGTGCTTGAGTCTGTCAATCCCAACGAGTTGGAGGATGTTATAGAGAAGATCTTGGATGCAGTGGAGAAGCAGCCGCGTAAGTCCAGACTGGTCATGATGTGTCATAATTGTCATAAGTGTGGACATGTATTTATGATCTAATGATGTACAATTTTGCATTGGTACAGTGTCCTCTGCTATGATCGAGCTGTCTGTCGTGGAAATTGCTGTTCAGGACTGCAGTCAGTCGTGTGATGAAAACATGTAAGTCGAATGTTATTCCTTCATGTAATTAATTTTAGTTATCCTACTTGAATGTTATCATTGATACTAGGTATTAAAGGTGGTATTCTATATTCTAGGTGGTATACTCATTGGGGATATAAGGTACCTTATATCCCCAATGAGTATACCACCTAGAATATAGAATAAGGGCAGAATATGTATGTATATTCTACTAAAGCTGGATAGCTTGGCAGATAGCTAACATAATATTAGATTGTGACAATAAAATACAATAAACATAAAATAATTATATTGCAAAAAGGCACTTATTTACATGAATTGAAATAACAATGTAACACAAATATTTTGAATTTTGCAGTTGGCATTACTAGTCTTACTAATGTAATCATCAAAAGAACTATGGGAACTATGCATTGATCTATTTAATAATATGCCCTGTGAATTAATTTCTACGTACAGAGACAATGTGTTCAACATCATTGGAGCGTTTGATGTGCCCAGATACATCTACAGTGTGGAGAGGAAGAAATTTGTACCGTATGTGAAGTTACTCATTTTACTGATTATGTCAATTAAATGACCATTCAAGATATTGTCCATTTACAGCCTTTTTTTATAGTCATCACGTTTAATAGTGCTCATATAATTTTGTTCCGATTAGGTTACCTTTGACTTATATTTGACCTTTGACCTTGTCCCTCTCAGCATCAATATGACCAAGCATCCAGCTCCCAGTCTGTGTGGTGTGGCCAGGGACAAGGCTGAGCTCTTCAGGGAACGCTACACCATCCTACAACAGGTTTGTTTTTATTCTGTCTTTGCATGCAAGTGTTGCTATAACTGCTGCCTCGAACGCCCCCAATCTATTGGCTCGGCAGTTAAAAAAAAAAAACCTCTTGGTTGTGTATTTAAATAATGTTTTTTTGTTGTTGTTTTTTTCTAGCGAACTCATAGACATGAACTCTTTACCCCACCAGCGATTGGCTCTGCTGTTGATGAGAGTAGGAACAAGTTCCAGGTACCAATCCCAGATCCATAGTGTTTTGCTGAATGATGATATTTTTTTAATGCAGTAAACTGTATTTCTGTTGTTGGACTGTTTTTGTTTCCAGCTGAAAACCATTGAGGCACTCCTGGGCAGCACAGCCAAACTGGGAGAGGTCATCGTGCTGGGGATGATCACGCAGTTGAAAGAGGTACTGGGGTGGTCTATTCTCACTTGCATAATATCCATAGCATTTGGGAATGTTTAGTGACTAAACAAAAAAAATATTGTCACATTAATATGCATTTATTCTTTTGTAGGGTAAATTCTTCCTTGAGGACCTTACTGGTACCATACAGTTAGACATGTCCAAGGCAATATCCTTTTTTCCAGTTGTCAGAACTACAAAATGCAGAACTACAAACACTTTTGTAGTTTAACATAAGCGTTGGTATTTAGACATGTGCAACTCATGTTATTGTTTATATATTATTATTTGTATTATTATTAGTATTATTATTATTTCTGAATCATCAATGCAATTAGTTTATTATTTCCAGGCTATCAATGTAAGTACATACCTTAACCATGCCTTTACCAGTTCCATAATGGCCTGTACACAGAATCCTGCTTTGTGCTAGCCGAGGGTGAGTATAAACCACCCCACTTAATTTTATGGTCAAGGAAATGAACACTATTTGTTGTTTTTATTAGCATTAGGTGATGTTTTATTTTCTCTCGTAAAGGCTGGTATGAGGACTCTGTGTTCCATGTAAACGCCTTTGGCTTCCCACCAACAGAATCCTCTTCAACAACAAGGTTGGCAGTTAATTCATTAATCTTTTAATGAGAAATGAAAAGTGTACATATTAATGTCATTGATGTCATACTAACTTACACAGCCCTGGTTAGCTCAAATAGCCTAACATAAACTATTATCATTGCTTTCATAATATGGTGCATTTCCAAGTAAAACAGTATAATATGGTGGAGTATATCATATCGATGTATGAGTTATCAGAAATATCATTAGTGGTTGTAATGCCTACTGAGACACATTCACAAAAAGTAAATTGCCATCTTGTGCTGTTTTTACTAACAATTACTACTTGATTACGATAGTTCTTTAATTGATACTGTTAACATCTATTGTAAGTAGAAACTGTAAAGTGTGTTATTGTACCTCCAGAGCTTACTATGGCAACTTGAACTTCTTTGGCGGCCCATCAACCACTTCAGTAAAAGCGTCCGCCAAGCTGAAGCAATTGGAAGAGGAGAATGAGGACGCCATGTTTGTAGTCCTCTCTGATGTGTGGCTGGACAGTGTTGAGGTGATGGAGAAAATTCACACCATGTTCTCAGGTATGTGTTTTGATTGTCTGACTTTATATTTATAATAATAATAAACATGGGTTTTCTATAGCGCTTTTCTAATAGTCAAAGACGCTTAGGTCGGAGAGTTGCAGGGGGTCAAGTGATTTGGTGTTCCGGAATGTTATTTCTCTGAAGGTTCGGGGACGTGGGGAGGGGGACGAGACAGTGAACTGGATGAGAGTGTGGTCAGACAGAGGGAACGGGGTGGGGTGGTTGTTGAGAACCGGTAGATTAGCAGAGAAGACAAGGTCGAGGATGTGACCTTTGACATGGGTGGGGAAGCTGACGTGTTGGGTGAAGGTGAATATATTTATGTTGTATTTTACTAAAATGCATATTTGTATTGTCTCATTTACACATTTTAGTAAGCATGTCAAGTTAACCCCTCCAACATTCACAAAAGCAGTCATTTTTAAGTGTTAAAGGTTATTAGAGTTGTGTTGAAAAAGCCAAATTCTAATCATGAGACAATTAATTTTCTAATACAAAGTGTGTGTGTGTGTGTGTGTGTGTGTGTGTGTGTGTAGGCTATGCTACAATGCCTCCCACCTGTTTCATCTTCTGTGGAAACTTCTCCTCAGCTCCCTATGGCAAAACACAGATCAAATCACTCAAAGGTGAGTGTGATGATCCAATATATAATTTAAAGGCCCTGGACACCCAAACCCACAAAAACCTTCTAACCATGTCATTTAGGGTCATGTACATACTAGTAAGCATCTAAATAGTATTAAACATTAGTTTCAATCCATGTCTGAAATATTGTCGTAGGTTTTTTACTCTTTCCTGATTTTGGGTTTGAATTGGGTGGGATTATGCAAGATTTATGACGTCATGAATTCCGCAAACCAATCGGAGCCACTGGGCTTTTCCCTCTTCGCTCGCCGCTACTGATGAATCCTGGTTAGTTTATTTTCCTCCCTTACTGATATGCTCAAGTTCAGCGGGTCGTCTCGTCTGAATTGAGGTCGTATTCGAGAGTTGATTGTTGCGTGGCTCCCCCAGGAGGAAGGCTCACGGTGTTTGCTTCGGGGAAAAGCTCAGGGTTTTGAGAAGAAGCGTCACGCCAGGACACGCCCACCATCACTCACTCACCCACGCCCGCCACCGACAGAGAGACCTCGACACGCAGCAGGAGACGCGGACAGCGTGATGGAGACACGAGGTTGTCCACCGGCTGCCGAGCCCTGACGGTGCCTAGCGAGGCTCCCGGGGGGTTAAGGAGGGGGCGCGCCTGGCCGCGCGACAAGACGCGCCCTGAGGCGGCTCGGTTCATCCGGATAGCAAAGCATTTTGTAACTCACCATTCCGTGACCAATTCAAATGAATTGTTTTGAGGCTTCTGCCTCATCCTCTGATGAAACAGATGGCTCAAACATATAGAGCTGGACTACACCGATTGCAGCATGCGATCTAGGTTTTCTAATAGTTCTAATACACCCAACTATGATATCATGTATGCATTTTTATTATTTCAAGCCAGGTGTCCAGGACCTTTAATATAATATAATATTGTATGGTCTTTAAGCGCTGTAATGTAGAGCTGTAAAGGGATGTGACAATATTTATTTGATGCACTCTTTTCAGAATCTTTGAAGGCTCTTGCTGATGCAATTTGCTCCTATCCCAGCATTCACACCAGGTATTGTAGATTTGAAATTAATACTTTTTTTTCTTCCCATTGTTTATTTTGGGTGCATATCAGAAGTCGGTTAGCCAGTAATCATACAAATCTCAATCAGCCTACACTAACGAAACTCGAACAGTCAGTCAAAACTAAATCAGTTACGTTGTAGACTACATATCACTAAACGGCTTCTTAGGCAGCCCCTCTATTACATATAAAATATCATTCATGTGTAATATATATTTCTCCTCCTCAACCCACAGTAGCCGCTTCGTCTTCGTACCAGGTCCTGAAGACCCGGGCCCCAGCACGATCTTACCACGGTAAACATTTCAACAAGAGGCTCTTGTTGACTGAATGACAATGGATTTTAGTTAATGTTCCAACATATAAACATGTGCTTTTTTTTTCATCCCAGGCCTCCGTTGGCTGACCACATCACGGAGGACTTCCGACAGAGGATTCCCTTCTCTGTGTTCACCACCAACCCATGCAGGTAGAAATATTATGGGAGCTTACAGGTTTGTTTTGAATACACGCATACAAACAAGGTTGCTGGTTATTTTATCACACCAGTTTACATATTGAATCACATGGCTAGTCTATTTTATGACCCATTGTCAAATCCTGCGTTGTGGGTATATCTGAGAACATGTTACACAAGCATCTTCACCTCAGAAACCACAAAAAAATGATATCGTTTTTTGTCTACATGATTCTGGACGGTAGTCGGTAGTGGTTGAACATGATACCTTATGCGTTTGCAGGATTCAGTACTGCAGCCAGGAGATTGTGATCATCCGGGAAGACCTCGTCAACAAGATGTGTAGGAACTGTGTCCGCATGCCGACCAACGGCCTTGACATTCCAAACCATGTGAGTGGTGGTGCCCTCTGGCTCTGTATGTACCTTGGTGGTGAAAGCATATTATTAGCAGATTGGAAAATGTTTTTAGAGACTACAAATTTAAATTAAATTGCAAGTGATGCCACATGGTTTGTAATTTGAAACAAATTCAAATAAATACAAGCTATTTACTCTTCATACATTAGCGGATGCGTTTATCCGATGCAACTTGTGATAAAAAAATAAAAATATAACATTTTAGATAAATGTCATAAATGTGCAGGTAGACTGGACATTGGGGTTCGAACCCAGGACCTTTTCAGCTGGGGGTCAAACACCCTATACCACTAGACAATCTTGCCCCCCCAAACAATACAGCATTTGGCTGTAAAACGTCCTGGTTGGTCTCATGACACTACCATTTCTTCTTCTTTCGCTGTCTTTAGTTTGTGAAGACCATCCTGTCCCAGGGTCACCTGACGCCGCTGCCCCTGTACGTGAGTCCCGTGTTCTGGGCGTACGACTATACGCTGCGGGTCTACCCGATCCCCGATGTCATCATCTTTGCAGACAAGTACGACCCCTTCAGCATCACCAACGCAGACTGCCTCTGCATCAACCCGGTATGGAAACTCTTACTTGTCACTTGGTTGTACTTGGCTGATAAGTGTTGGTGAAATATGTATTTGTATTGATTTTTTGTCATAACAGGGTTCATTTCCAAGGAGTGGCTTCACATTCAAGGTGTACTACCCTTCCAACAGAACTGTTGAGGACAGGTGGGTTCATTTATAGGCTAATTGTTTATATTTATAGGCTAATTGTTTATAGGCTAATTGTTTTTTTTATGTCATTACAGCAAACTCCAGGGGCTCTAACGTTTGGATTTGCAACCAGATCTGCTGTTGTCCATTTTATTCCTACTTTGTAAAATGTGTCTATATTAACAAATGGTAAACCCACTTTGATATTTTAATATGTATGTACCTTTTCTATGTTTAAAAAGATAAATAAAGGTTTACATTCCTAATGTGACACTGTCTAGTTTCTTGTACTGGTATTGTAAAAAAGTATAAACACCAAGTGCTAAGTTATATTTTTTTACAATTATGTATATTTAATTACCTTTGAGGAACATAAATGATTTAAAAAATAATAAGAATCGTTTTCCTTTGTTAACAGCCACTTCTCACAGCGAAACAAGTGTGTAAAAAGCATTGACAGACATAGACTGTGTGACGCAACAACTCTGGCCCCGCCCCGAAAGCGATTTGAAAAAGAAGTAAGCTACGGGCACCGCCTGACATACATATTTTGTTGAAATGATTTGTGTATATATATATAAAAGGATGTTTATTTTGTTGTATTTATGTTGGCCTACTTCACACCGAAATAAATTGCACGACGGGGGAAAAAAATGTCAACCGAAACAACCGAAAGGTATTGTTTTGACCTTTCAAACATGGAGTATTTAGGAGGTCCGCGCTTCTCGACTTCCGGTCGTGCCCCCGGAATTTCTCGACCTCACATTTATGGCGTGTTGCTTTCGAAAATTGAAAGGAAAAAAAACAAATATTTCTAAGGTAAGCCTATACGCTTAAAATGTTCGTTATTAGTACATCATCTGTAGTTCATACAAGTCGGTACAGTAGCAATGCAATGGCAAACTTGTCAGCTTGAAACGGCTGCTTTGCTGCATGTGAAAGACTAAACCATGGTGTGTTCACAGCTGTACCTACTAACCAGCTAACTTGCTTCACTAGCCAGCCACAGTATTTAAGCACACATTAGAATTGAACTAAGACGCAAATTCTGTCGCGAACTGCTAACGTTGCATTCACTATCCCGGAAACGAGACGTTGTGCAAATAGTTGGGGCAACAATTCTGAGGGGTCTATCTAACCAGATGGCAGATTAAATCTCGTACAGATGATGTCTTTGTTCTATTTTCTTCATATCCAGGTGGCACCGTCATCTAGAGACACCCAGAGGGGGTGACCTGACCGGTTCCGACCCCTTTGTTTCCACCAGTGATAGTTGTTGTTAGACCCACAACTTACAGACGGAGATGGACGAGGAAATGGGCGAAGATGTGGCTGCAAGAGAGGAGGAAGATGATGACGACGAATCGGAGGGAGACGAAGAGTTTGACTGGATTGTAGAAAATGACGATGACGACGATGAAGAAGAAGATGACGAGGAAGAAGAGGACGATCCCCTTGTAACTGAAGCATCAGAGACTTTTGAGGCCGACACTCCACCAGAACGCAGTGGCCATATAGCAGTGGTAGATAGAAATTGCATGTATGTTTGGGGTGGGTACAAGGTAAGTTGTCGTGTATTTTGATTATGCAAGAGCATGTGATATTGCTTCATATACTGTATGTAGCTATATGATTGCTCATAGGCAGCCTCTTCTATCTAGTTTTGATGTCTTTCTTTGATGTCTTTCTTGCCAAACAAGAATGCTGTGAACCATGGATTCTTTGATCTGTACTTGCCAAGAAATGAACTCTGGGAATATAACATGGAGACCGGAGTATGGTAAAAAGAAAAACGCAACAAAAACCCCTGAACTTTGCACTCCAAATACACACTTGACAGAAGTAGGTAGTATTGAAAAAAACAAAACAAATGTGTTTACAGGACAAAGCGTATAACTGGAGGTAACCTCTTCACCTCCATGTCTGGCAGCTGTGGGGTGTGTGTGGACGGAGTCCTTTATCTGTTTGCAGGGCACCACGCCAGGGGAAACATCAACAGGGTACTGTCTCTGCACAACATACTGATTATAGAACTGCTTGTTGAGCCTACTGGAATGAAAGATGGCGGCCGGCGGTGACTGAGCCTTAAAGCCTTGTATTCAGTGCTTTACTATGTCTTGTCTTACTTATTATATTACTATTGTTATGTCTTCCTGTCCAGATCTTCTGTCTGAACCTCAGAGTCCCCCACCTCATCTGGGAGGAAATGAAGGATCTGAAGGGACTCCCTCCATCTTGCAAGGACAAGCTAGGCTGCTGGGTCCAGAGGAACAGGTATGGACTGGCGGCTGACATCTGTTTTATGTTTTATGTTACCCAAACCCACCGGGTTACCCAAGGTGTGCATTCCTGTGCTGAAGCTAAATTGAATGGGTGTTTACAAGGGAGCTGGCAGCCCTGCCCCAGAATGAACGGAAAAAAAACCCTGCAATTTTCTCATCATTTTTACAGGCTGATATTTTTCGGAGGTTATGGCTATGCACCACAAGGACAGCATCGGGGAACTTTTGAATATGATGACTCCTCGTCATTGGTGGTGAGTGTTTAACACATGAATACATTACCGTGTTTCTGTAAACCAGGAAAAAATGTCTAACCAAATGAACCTGAAAACATATTCAAGTGCTTTTGCTTTGCGTTTTCTGTGCTTTTTCAGTGGAACAGCCCCAGTCGAGGCTGGAACAACCACGTCCACATTCTCGACCTGGAGACCTCCACATGGAGCCAGCCCATCACTAAGGTGAACACCTTCTAATGTGCACAGTCTTCATGCAGATAGTCATCTCTCAAGAGATGTAGGCGCCCACAAATCCCAGAATGCTTATGAATCTCTAGAGAATTCCAATCATTTGGAAGAAGTCAGCGTCACGGAACAATTATACCCATAAGCACCAGACCCATGTAGCTAGTATTACTGTTGGCATAACATATTACAAGCACCCTGGAATCTGAGGGAAATCTAAGGTGGAGATTTGAAATGCTTCTCTTTTCAAATCTCGCCCTGTTCTTTGCTTCCATAGGGCAACACCCCGTCTCCCAGAGCTGCCCACGCCTGTGCCACGGTGGGCAACAGAGGTTACGTGTTTGGAGGACGGTACAAGGTACACGATAAACTACAGAAGAATCTTTGATTTATCAACATGCACGCTTGTTGCCCTGCTGTATTGATGCGTGGATCGTTTCGTGTCCACAGAACTTCAGACTAAACGACCTGTACTACATCGACATGGACACCTGGGAGTGGCATGAGATGTAAGTGTTGTCCAGAAGTCTAAAGGCCGAAACACACCGAAGCTCAAGTGTAGAGTGCAAATGGAAGCTGAACTTTTCTTGCATCCTTGTCTTCACACTGGAGGCATATTAAATCCCACACAGACTCACTTATCTAGGCCATTTCAATTGATCCGCTGGAAGAAAAAAAACGGAGTCAGAATAAATAGACCCTGTGCCGGAAAAAAAACACACTCCGCTCCGCAATGCGCTTCAGCTCCATTTGCGGTGTGGCTCATTGATTAACATGGTGGATTGAAAGCGGATGCGCTTGTGGTTCAGCAGTAAATCGGCCAGTCTGGCCATTTATGAGTTCAGGGTGGACCTAGTTTCCTTGTTTTTTTTGTGTAATATGCTAAAAACCTTTTAACCATTGAATATAACAATACCTTTCTTCTGCTGTGTCAACTCTGTCCTGTCCTGTGTCCTCATCTCCTTCCTATGTCCCCACAGGAGCGTCCCCCAGGGGGGTCCATCAGGGCGGTCCTGGCACTCCTTCACCCCCGTGTCAGAAGATCACGTCTTCCTCTTCGGGGGCTTCACCACGGAGAGGGAGACACTGAGTGAGTCAGAGCCCAGAGAGAGAGACTTGTCACCCAAGGGGGACTAAGTTACCTAGGAGCTGCTTGTGTATAACTACCTACTGGACTGTACTCTAGTGATAACCCGCATGTGTTCCCCAGGTGACGGATGGCTTTACTGTGCCAGTAAGAACGAGTGGAAGCCATTTAAACACAGTCACACAGAGAGCCCCAGGTGAGCGTGTGTGGGGATGATGTTTTCTGATTATACCCCTTTGTCACTTGTAGATGGGGCTGAGAGATAGTGTATGTGTGTATTTGCAGTAAAATGCAATATCACAACAAAACTCATCCTGTGGTGAGTGTTTTATCAGTGTGCCTGTATGATCCATCATGTTGATCGATGTGTCTGTATCGCCCAGGCTGTGGCACACGGCGTGTTCGGGTCCAGATGGGGAGGTGTTTGTGTTCGGAGGCTGTGCCAACAACCTGCTATCTCATCAAAGAGCTGTGAGTTTGCAGCGTGATGTTCCCAGCTGAACATTCTGCAGAAGTCCACATTACATCCAACAGTAATGTGTAACACTTGCTCCCTTTTAATAACGGGATGTGTTTCTTTCAAACAGGCACACAGCAATGAGCTGCTGATTTTCAACGTGCAACCCAAATCGCTTGTTCGGTGAGTTTCTTTTAGTGCCTTGCTTTTGGCTGTTGACCTGGGGCGAGTGTGTCACAGATACGTGGTGTCGACAATGTCAGATGTGAGCAGTAAGGCGGTTGTTGGCATCGGTGCATTTCTCTACACTGAACTTAGCTGAAACAAGTGCACATAAATTAGGTAAATAAATATTACAACACATAAATAAACGTATTTACAATGATACATGGTTACAACACACCTATGAACTATTTATAATGCAGGGAGGCACATACAAGAACCATTTTAATAATGTCAAACAGTTTAACTAGCCAAAACTCACAAATAAGGTATAATACATGATCATAACATAATGTTACAACTTGATACAGTTCTATATGACATTCATATAATGGGTATTTCAAGAACATATTAAAATACTGTCTCTTTTAATGAGATGGCCTAACCCGGCGCGATCCCATGACATAAATACAGGAAGTGAAATGCAGACCTGCCCTTTAACACAGGAGAACTCCGATAAGCGAATCAATGACAGTTTGACTAGACCATTGACCATTACTCTGAGTGACTGTTATGGCTTGATATGTATAATGAATATAACGCTAGCAATGTATAGATAAGATCATGGATGAAATGATAGTCCTTTAACGATGCAACTACTGAAACCTGTAAATGTGCCGGTAAACAAACATAATAAACAGTGAGTAGAGCGATTAAATGACTTGTGTGATACTTAACTGGTTGCGACTATACGTGGTTGAAGGGGAATACAGAATACAACAGTATACAACATGCGCAAAATGTCCATAATAGTCTGTTGGCTTTCATGCCGTAGCCCTATTGACTAGTGACGATTGCGCTTTGCTTCGTCTGTTTAGGCTGCTGGGGGGGGT
>OMKN01013803.1:0-18763 GCA_900302345.1 Melanonus zugmayeri | reverse complement strand
GGGGTTTGGGGTAACTTTTGGTTATTCAGGGGGTCTTTCAGGAGGGGCGGCCGGGACGCGGGAGGCAATGGTAGGGGAAACACTGCGTTTTATAAACACAATAACAACAATTTAACACGTCTCCTAACAAGGTGCTTCCATCTGTCCTCAGGTACTGCATGCAGGTTGCTCTGCAGCACCGGGAGCGTCTGGCCAGCTCCTGGGACTACCTGCCCAAGCACCTCCTGCACAGCCTCCAGCAGAGAGTGGGCCGCGTCAATACCCCGGGCTCATAGTCCAGGAACACGTGGTCCAGCCAGCCTGATAAAGTGTGCACACTTGTGTGCACACACACAACCATGCATCCACATAAATGCCTGCAATAGCAGGTATTTACTGCCATGGCTGTGAGGCACATACCAAATTTGACAATTATAAGCCCCCAAAATTGGCTGTAACAATCATTGAAGCACCTGTAGAACAGATGGAGTGGGCTGGCTCTGTGCTTTAGAGACCATCCATGCAGTTTGTAGAAGTAAAGTTAGTGCATTGGTGATGGTCAAATATTTGAGAAATGAACAGGGGTTCAACCACGTTTATTGTAAACTGATTTGCAAACAGTATCCTAAGCAGAGGCCAATAAAATTGGCAATACTTAAAATTCTGAAATGTCCCTTTAAAGCTAAAATTGTACTTGTGTTGAAATTGCAATAATATTGCTTTGACACTAAAATTCTAAGTTGTAATGTTAATCTTGTATATATTGTAATTTATATTGTTTTGCATTGTGGTTTGTGCTTGTGTTTTGAAGGCATTTTGCCATCTTAGAAGCTACTGAATACGGCTTAATCCCTTAACTGTTTTTCAAATGGCTCTTGTAGCATTTCATCTGGGAACTCTGAAGCTTGGTAGGAGCGTTGACCTTGAGCCATGTTGCACTGAAACTTCCTCTGTTCAATACTTTTCTTTCTTTGGTATCGTTACTACAATGCAGAACACATTGTATAAAACCTATTTAAAATGTTGTAGTCAAGAAAGAATAAACTCATCCCAAATTATTTGGTTTTGTTCATTAGAATCTTTTATTTGGAAAAAAATAAAAGCTGACATCCAATGTTGGTTCCATAAGAAACCAACCAGTCTGTATATCCCCTCTATAAATAAATCAAAAGGCAATACTTCAAACTGCTAGAATTGCCCCTTTACTTCTCATTTTCTCTTGGCAGCCAGCAGGTTGGGTGCAGATACTTTAACTTTTCCTGGCATGTTCCTTGAAAGGTCCGTATCCTGCAACACACAGAAGCTCGTATTACAAGAGGGTGCTTGGTGTTGCATTGGATATAAAACACTAACTTGGGGGCCAAGTTACAGTTCCTGTTTATTAAAAAGGTGTAAATCCAAGGCCTATGAACAAAATCTATTTGAAATGGCAATTTATGTATACTGTTTGAGATAAGTATATTAGTCAAAGGGCTTAAAAGAAAAAGCTTTGAAATGAGAGAAAGAATGGAGTAATCAACAGCTACAAACTTTTTCTTTACAATGTTTATATACAACTGGATGTAGATTTGTTTTTTTAAACCTACCTTGACACTGCGGAACAGGTCCTTCTCCCTCCCTGTGGCCTCCCTGGCTTTCATGAAGCTGAAGACTGCGGTGCGAGCAGCTGGAAGACAACCACACAGTGTTATTTATACATTGCACTCTAAGTCCAATAATCATTCAGAAACAACAAAATCACTGATCCTTACCTTTTCCTTTCTTTTGAGCCCCTGGTGTCAATTTCACCTTATGCCTGCAGACAAACAACCAAATGATTTATAAAATCAATCTGAACATTTTTCCCCCCCATGAGAAAGTGACGGTAGAGTGATGGGTTTGACATACTTGTAGTTGGAGAGGGCAGTGTAGGGTGCGCAGACGGGCACAGCGAACAGCAGCACGTCCTCGGCATGGGGCTGGCCTGTCAGAGAGTTGAGCAGGTTCTCCGCTTCCTGGTGACACAGGAAACACGAGTATACACACACAGTCAAACAAGACACCCGACACCGTTACATGAAGATCAATCTACCCAACTAAAAAAAAAACTTTCACATTGAGCCGAGAACAAGGATATGAACAGTGAGTACATCATGCTTTCGGTCTGTTTGACTTAAGGACCGTGGTGGACAGAAAATGGAGGGGAAACCCACCTCTGCTCCAGGGTTGTCCTGGTCCACCTCGTCTTCCTGAAAGAGTGGCAACGGACTCATTTTTTATTCATAATTCCCAGTTTGATGGATAGTAGGACTTCTCTTAAATGTCATTGATTACAAAAATACAACAAGCATTCAACACATTTTAATTGAGTCACACATTTTAAAAGGATCTTCAAGAACCGGGTGTCATCTCTCACCTTGTCCTCTTGTTCAGCAACAGCCCCCGGCTCTCCCGGCTCCTCCCCCTCGCCCAACACTTCTGCTTTCCTCACCGGCGGCGCTACGGTACGGGGTTTCTGAGGCAGCTTCTGAGGAGCTTTTCTGACCGGCTCGTCTTTCCCCTTCTTCCCTTTCTTTCCTTTCTCCTTCTCTTTCTCCTCCTTGGCGGAGCCAGCAGACTAGGGAAGACCGACAGTAGTTAAGTATTCACACCTTGCATCACCTGGAACCTGTGACTGTTTAACACATGCTTCAGCCACCTCACCAAACTGCTGTTAGAACATGTTATAGTCATTTGACTGTATACTCTTTGACAAATAATAGTGTTTTATATTAACTGTTACAATTACAATGTGTAGCTAAACTTGTAAATGCAAGATTAATTTGGCCGCTGCTTTCAAAATGGAGGTGTTTGCTCTCACCCCCAGCAGCTTCATCCTCAGCTCCTTGTCTTCTTCGTCCTGGTCCCTGTACTTCTCCTTGATTTTTTTCAGCTTGTTCTAAAAAGGCAGAACAAAAGGGAGGGACTCTTGTTACTTCCAACATTGTGATTCCACTTCCTCATCTGAAGGATGAGGATATGGATATGGATATGGATATGAAAATCTAAAAAAAGCCACAGTACTAGCTATTAAATGCGACAAACCACACAGCCTTTTCAAATCACGATTCGTAAGTTCTACTTGTTGATGAGCCATCTCTTCACTAGGACTTCTTAATGTTTCTCTCTGACCTTTTGACCCCTCTTTGGGAGTTGCTGGGAGACTGCTGCAGCTCCTCCTCCTTCCTTATTTCCCTGGCAGGCTGCCGGGACAGCAGCCAAGCTGTCAGTCTTCCTCTCCTCCTCTCCCTCAGCCTCAGCCTCACCGTCCTTCTGCTTCTTTTTCTTCTCCTCCCTGACGGCAGACGGAGAGAAAACAAATACATGAACCTAATGACCCCTGGTAAAGCAGGGCCCTGTATGTGGTTCAACTAAGTCGAGCTTATGTCCTATTATCCATCTTAAATTAACCTGATGATTGGAGTCAGGCTATGTCGGTTCCTCAAAGGCTAGTTAGAGTCATCGCGATAAGTGCGCGTGCCCATAGCTAAAGGACCATAGCTAAAGGAATTTAATGGCATGAAATGGCATCGCAACACAAAGAGCAAGCTGCTTTTTTCACGGCGGAGGAACAACAGATTATCATGCAAAATTATGAAGAGTATAAATATATGATAATGGCTAAATCTAACATCGACAGCGGCAAACCCATGCAAGAAGCATGGCAAAAAAAATTTGAAAAACAAATGCGTTGTGAAAATGTATAGGCTCATTTTTAAGTGCCTTATTACCCCAATCAATTAAATTTTTTATTTAATTGGGCATACTTGCAGTAGGCGTATTCTCTCTATTCTGTATTCAATTCTATCATGAGTTCACCTTATTCATTTTCGACAATAATGTTATGCTATGGTGTACTAATATCACTGTCATATAATTGTGGGTGCTTTCATCACTTTTTATATACAATACATGTTTGTTAAATTGTCAAATATTGAATAGCCTAACTCAATTACCTGCAATTCCATTAAAGCCCTATTTGATTGCATTTACCTGGACATGTCCTGGGAATGTAATGAACAAGCACCAAATAAACCTTCCGAACTGTACCGCATGCAGGCTTTACTAATGTTCTCCACATCACCGACATGTACACAAATGTGCCACTCACAAAAAAGCACAACGCTATGCATATAGTTTGAGTGACAGTGCATGCACAGGATGGTGGTATTGGTGATGTATGGCTGTTGCAAATAAACAATTCCTTGTCGGCTGGATCGGTAGCACTCATATAGAAATTCATCAGAATATAATAAAGGATCTTGGCAATCTCGAATAAGTCTCTCCCTGTGAAACACTAATCTAATTAATATCGCTCCTGCGTCAATCGGATCGCTCAGGAAGGGAGCCCACATTTTGTCGGGGGGAGTGTCAAGTTATCCGGCTAACTTAAGTAAGCCTGCGCCGGAGCAGGTTCAAGTTAATGGTCAAGTTATCCGGCTAACCCAGTTAGCCACGTATGGGGAACGGGGCCCAGGTTCATAAAAATGCCATATTGACAATCTGAGAATGATGAGTGCAGAAGACAGAAGATGTATAGATTAGTTATTCATCATGTAAAACATAGCTTTATAATACAGTTATAAATGCAAATTGGTTTACAGTTAGTTGAAAATGAATAGGGTTTTTTTGGCTGCTTGTCAGACAAGACAAGCAAATTGCTTTGGGCTCTGGTAGCGTGCAATGGTTTTTGCCATTATTGCCATTAATATGTTCCAATACTTAATCCCAAAGAGAGTCATAATTTAGTGACAAAAGTTGTTAGTTACAGCCCTAACCACCAACAGTATTTCTATAGTAAAGCCAGAGTGTAGTTAGAAGTGGTGCATGGTCAGTGTTCATGCATTATGGTTTAATTGGCCGTGTTCAGTGTCCGGTTTCTGTTCCATTAGCTCACCTTCTCTGCTTGGCAGTCATGTGCTTTCTCCCCTGGGTGTCTGCATCAACCTGGAGACACGTTTAGCTAAAAACGTTAGATAAACTCATGCTACTGTTACGGTGCCGTCTAATGCGAGATTTGAAAGTATGTCGGGTATAAGTGAAACGTGTTTAGGTATTTATGACTGAGATGAAAGTCACCTGGGAGGTCTCTTCCTTTTTGAACCCGGCATTTGGAGCAGGTCTGGCGGGGACAAAAACATAACATGTAAAAAACGGATAATATCCAAAGCGACTTGCAGTGAATTCAGATACATCACATTACTTTCTGCCATGACACCCTCATTTCCCATCTGGGATTAATAAAGTACATCTCAACTTATTAAGGAGCTGGTAGGGGTTAGTCACCTGGTCCGGGTATAGATTGTATAAAGATACGTAAATTTCCCCCATGCTGAAACAAACCAAAGCTACACCAGTGACGCCCCACCTGCCGGGCTGCAAGTGGGAGAGAGAGATGCTGGTATCTGGAAAGCAGATGTCATCTTCATTCTCCTCCACTTCCATCTCTCCCTCCTCCTCCTCCTCCTCCTCCTGTTCCTCCTTGATGTCCCCCCTTTCCGTCGACGTTTCCTCCGTGGCCTCCTCAGGGACAGGCAGCAGCTCTTTGGGAGGCCCTCCATCAGACACTTTCCCCATCTTCTCGGCATTCTCTCCCTCCACTCCTGCTTCTCCTCCCTCCTCATCCTCTCCCTCGTTGCTGCTGTCATCCCCTGTAGAGACAAAGATCAGAGGCAACTTATGGTGGTATTCAGGGGGAAATCTGTGCCAATTTGTTTTGACTAAATAAAAAGGTAGATAAATACATAATTGGTCCCAAAGGAAATTCATGTTTCCCAGTAGCATACTAATTCACATGACAGAAGAGAGATACAATATAAAATAATTGGCAAAAAAAGGGTAAAACAGACATAAGTAGTAAAGACAACAAAAAGTTGTACAAAATATGATTTTGTATACAACAGCAGGCCAATAACAGAGCACGGAGGTCAAGGTCCACCTAGGGAGCTTCGTTGACCCCTGCGTTCCTCCTGGTTGCCGCCTCCTACCTATAAGCTCCTCCCCATCCTCCAACAACTCCGCCGCGCTGGACGTCACTTCCTCCATGTCCTCTTCGATGGTCTTCACCTTCCGCTCCCCTCGGTGCCTGAACACACTCTGCTCATCCACCTGCACGAGAAGAGCACGGAGACATGGTTTCTGATGTTGCGTGTGCTGCCGTTGACACGGAGAGAATAGACACACCGAGGGAATAGACTGTGTGCTTGCAGGATGGATTTACCTTGAAGAGGAAGCTGAAGCCCATCATTAAATATGAAGGTGGCATGTAGTTCTTCTTTCCTGGGGTGAGACGAACCCATGTTTAGCCTCACTTTCCCTTTCCCTACAGTGTAATGATACATGTGTATATAGATGCATAGATAGAGATGGAGATATTGCCCGATATATACCTCTGATCATAAAACTTCCAGTAGTCAGATACTCTCCTGTGGGAGCAGTTTTGGAAACCTGCCCATCGAAAGTATATAAAAAGTATATTATGAACAGTGCCCAACCCACACTGTTTGACACTGTATGCACATTGGGAGCAGAAATTCTTGAAATCCAAAAACACATCCACACATTTACTCAGTCAAGCTACTAACAATGATTACAAATGAAAGTGAAAAACTAAAACATGTATGCATCTCCTTAAAAGCAACCTGACCTAGTAGCCAAACCACAGAACACAACAACAACATCATCATCAGCAATACTACAGCCCGGCCCCCCTTCATGGTGACCAAGGTGGTCTCACCTGGTGGTGGTGGACCCACCAGGCGCTGGTGATGACCTTGGCGTCCCAGGCAGCACTGTAGCACACGGCCATGGTGCCAGCCTCCGTCAGGCTACGGGGGGGAATGGGAACTCCTGGGAAGGAGAGAGGAAAAGGGTACAAGGTTGTAAAAACAATAAAAACAAAGACAAAAAAAGAATGCAAAGAAAGTGACATGGCCCGAATCAAAAAAATAATTTTAATAATGAATACTAAAATCGGACACTAAAATAAAAATGTATGTTTCCGACAATTGGTACAAAAAAAAGGGAGGAGACAGTAAGGCAGCCGCGGGAAAAATAAATGACTCAGAGGGGATTCTTCACAGGCGGGTTTACCCGAGGGATTTTTGATGACACAGCTCGTTGCTCCATGGAGATCAGCATGAACATAGATGTCACCTGGCAACAGAAGAAGGGCCATTTTTGTCATCCTGTTTATCCAGTAGAGATGTGTATTCATTAGTGTGTGTGCGTGTGTTTTAAGAGTCCTGGGCATTTCTTACCAGCCCTCAAGTAGCGTTTGACGATCATCTCGTTCTGCTGCTGGTCTCTTCCTGCGATGACCAGGTAGTTCTCAGAGCTGATGAACCACAGGAACTTCTCGAACCTGAGAGAAGAACAGGCAGGTGAGAGGAATGAAGATTTTTTTCCCAGACTAACTTGATGATGTATTATGTTATAAAAGTGAACTCACCAGTAGACCTTCCTGGCTTTCTGAATGGTGGTCACCGTCTGGACCTCTTTGAGGGTCTGCTTGGTCTTTTTTTCTGCAGATTTAAAAGCCTTTAAAAGAAAGAAATGTGCATAAGCCAAAAACATACATACATTGCCTTCTATTTGATTAACAAGGAATTCACCTTTTGTGCAGCCTCAACAGTTTTCTGTTCCTTCTTTGCTGCGGTCCGTTTGTGGTCGTAATATCTGAAAACATGAGAAAAAACACATCCAGTCCCCTCCATCCTTCCACATCTGATCTACGTAATGGTAAAGCTGGCACGTCCACATCCCAGACATACTTCTTAGCATTGGCGTAGGCTGACAGGCTGAGATCCATGTCCACCAGCATGGGCTTGTTCTTCTGCAGCTTGTTGGTTTGTCCTTTGTCCTTCTTGTTCTTCTTCCCCTTCTGGACCTTGGCCTTCTCAGCCACCTCTTCCTCCTCCTGCTGCTGCTCCTCGTCCCCATCCTGGTCATCTTCCAAAGTGTAGGGATTCCTTGTGGGGAATAAGGAGAGGGGTGGGTATATTATAGGGCTAGTAGTGATACATTTATGCTGCAGAGTTGGGGTAAGATTTAGCATCTGCACTGAGTGATAAAGTTTTTAGTGAAAAAGTATTTTTTAGGACACTTGACAGCAAAGTATTTGGTTTAATAGAACATGATCATGGGAAGACATCAGCAGCAATATACCAAACATCTTCAGAGATAATGGGTGTATGTGCAATGTGAAGGCTAACTAACTTAACACCTTTCAATTAGAGAGGAAGGGAGCTCTCTTTAAAAATGAGAGACTTTATAAAAAGGCTTGTTTAATTAACTACATGGTATATAAGCTTATATGTTTTATGTGGTGTGCAGTTCATATTTTCCACAACACTGAGCATCACCCCAGAGACACAGAGAACATCGGCAACAACTACAGGTGTTTTTCACACTATAGCCCTAATGTGGCGAATTTGTCCTTTAAGGACAAAGTGACACTTGTTGTATGTTTAGGGCCAGGTGTCTTACTTCAGCAGCATGGCGATGTGGTTTGGGGTCAGGTGTCTTACTTCAGCAGCATGGTGATGTGGTTTTGGGTCAGGTGTCTTACATCAGCAGCATGGTGATGTGGTTGGTCTGCAGCTTCAGCTCCTTGATGGCGCAGGCCACCGGGTCTCCGGCCTCCTGGGCCTCCTTGACAATGAGGCCGATCTCGGCCCAGTCGACTTGGTTGGCCAGGGCACTGCGGACTACTTGGAGCGCCCGCTCCACCACCGCCAGGTTCATCTCCACCAGCTCCCCCTTCACCCGGTCCACCTCCTGTATCACATGGAACAGATACACTTTGGACCCTTGTGGGGTAGCAGAACCGTTTCTTTTGTTGCTAGTTGTCATCGACAATGATGTCATGTAATTTTTTGGAGAAAAAACAGACACGGGTGCATGCATCTCTTGTCATTATTGTCATGAATATTGATATTAGTCTGAAAAAGTGATTTACTTATCATCCTCCTTTAATATTCAGATCTCTAGGAGTGACAGGAGTCAGTACATAGGAGCCAGTTAAGGTACAGTTACTGACCTGGGCTTGGTGTAGGGCAACCAGCCTCTGTTCGTGGTCCTTCTTGACATTGTCTAGCTTTTTCATGGCCTGCTTCTCCTGCTGCAGGGCCTTCATGTCGATCTTCTGGCCCTCCATCTTAGAGTAGAACTCATCCACCGCCTGTTGGGGAAGAACATCAGTCGACACTTTCTTCTCAAAAGCAAGTTGTACTTTTTTGTTCGACAGATAAATACAAGTATTACATGTAAAATAACTAACCGAGTCTACATATCAAGATATGAAGCTTAAGTGTTACAAATAACTTTCCATTCGTAGACAGAAACAAGACATCACATATTTGATCATAGCGATTCTACTACCCACCTTGTCAAATGAGTCAAACTCCACATGTGGGCTCTTTGCGTTCTGAGCAAAGAGGAATGGATGAAACTCTTCATACCTGCAACAAGAACACCTCTTTCTAACATGTGTTGATAACTGAGGTCAAGTACATTTAGTATATAAACCAACATCATATAAATCAACATCACATAAACCACAGCATCAACTGCGCTTACGTGAGCAGTTCTGCGCTGGGTTGGTCTGCAACCAAGCTTGGCTTCTTCTCACTCTTTTGAATGATGAAACCCTTCAATTGAAGAAAAAAATGGAGACCGTATGTTATTTAGATACAGGATACACTTTTCAAACAGAAATACAGAGCAATGGGACTCAGATGTCTTACTTTTCCATTGAAGCTTTCTGTTTTCTCCATATACGTTTCGGCCATTTGCAGGGCTTCCAGGATTTTAGGTGCTATTAAAAAGAAGGGATGATTGTTACACATCTATACATTATTTGTCTGCAATGATGGATAATCAAGGCCAAGGCACAATTCAGAAAACAAATAAGAAAACTTTAAAGGCCCTATCCAACGGAAGTCAGATGGCATTTTGCTTTGCTACAGCAGCACTAAGAGAGCACCGTCAAAAACCAAAGCTAGCTGTCAATCACTGTGCTATGAGTTACAGTTGACAATAGAGCAATGTAATTGGATGAAATACCTGTCAGTTTAACGCCAGTGCAGGCATGTGTCATAACTACGTAATACAGTCGTATACCAGAAGTAAGCAAAATATTTTTTGAGCGCAAATATATACAAAATACCTACATTTAATAATTTTACGATTTTTGGTCTAAATCGTGGTATTGAAGTAATTCAACTATACGTAACCCAATTTGGACCTAAGAGTGCTAATCTTTTATTTTTTGGGAACTTTAACGAAGTGTTAAAGTTCCCAAAAAATGAAAGATTAGAAAATGGTCACTTAGTGCTATGAAATATGGTAGAGGTATGTTGCATTGCAGATGTTCGCTGACAGCGATACTGGTCGATTTGAGTCTAGTCACAACATTCAATACCAGGGTCTGTCACAAACAATCTTGACTGTAATGTTTCTGGTAGGAAAACACTGGCTCGTACCTTGAGAAGTGTCTGCTTGGTTGTCCACTTTCACCGATCCCGATAGACCCACTTCTATCAAACAGTGCTCTATCAGAGTGGCGCCATAAGCTGGAGACAGATGAATGGGACAAAACACAGTCACAAATGATGAGTTAAACTCGTATGGCTATGACATATTTTATGTTGAAATGTACAGAGATATTCTAAGGTTTGCATGTAAATCGAGGTGTTCTCAGGCGACTCACGAAGGTGGGGATTAAGGACCCGTTTCACTTGGTCTCCGTGTGTTGCTTTGGAGAGGACTTCACTCAGTCTATATGTCAAGAAAATAGAAAAAAGATGTGATCCATAATGGCACAACATCCACAGAGCATACACATAAAGACACTACCAAACAGCCTAGTGGTAGATACATTGTTCAGAGAGACAGCAAGCTATAGAATTAAGACAGTGGATAGTACTACATTCAGATTTAGTCATTTACATCTTGGTCCAAAGCGACCTACAAGTGAGGCTGAGAACAACTAAAGCATACAATCAATATTTGAACAATGACAAAACATTCCAAGTGCTGCATGAACACGGAATAGAAAATGGAATGGAAAATATTGCCAATAAGTCCTTTCAGCCACAAAGGCATCTTCATCACCTCTCAAGGCTGATCAGAGGTTCAGGGGGGCGTGCGTTCTCCACAGGATACCGCTCTCTCACTGCGATCTTCACATCCTCCGCATCAGCGGTGCGGAACCGCAGCAGATTCAGGATGGTGTATTCGTGGTCCGTCAAGATGATGTTGCCCTAGATGGCGTAGTTTGGACCAGGCAATATTTAAATGGCAGTGAAACTAGCACATCAGGACATTGTGGTTTATGTGTAAAACCCATGCCGTTCGTATGGGTATTCATACATCCTTGTGCAATCGTACCCTGTCATAGAGTTCCACGATCAAGTGGTAGGCAGCCTCGTCTGAGCCAAACTGGATGTCAACAATGCGGTCAATTCCAAGCTGCTTCACCTGGGTCAAGCGCCTTGACTTCAGGTGCTTTCGGCACTAAACGAAAAAACACAATCTCAATGAACACCTCAAACTGAAAACGTAATGACAAAGTAGGCTATAACTCAAAACAATTAAATATAATTGATCAAGAACAACAACAGAGACCGTTTTTTTTTCTTGTTTGACAACAAATATATCAGAACCTTACCTTCATGGCAAAGCCGGAAGGCATGTTGTTTTTGGGCCATTCAAAGTCTGTAGAGTGAATGCGAACTCCGGACTCAACCAGGAGAATAGCTTTAGTGTCAGGCCTGAACAGAAACACGTCGATTGTTATAAAGGCCCCATCACATGTAGGATACATGACGCAGTTGCCTCTAAGGTTGCAAAGCCATAACTGTAACTTAAATAACACAAGGACATTGTTAGCACATACATAGGATGTGGGCTAAACCTTACTTTTGCAGCCGGATGAGATAAGTCTTAGTGTCGATGTCATAGACATTGTTGACTCTCATGCCGAGGTAGCTGCAAAATAAGTAAATAAGTTCATTTGAAAAATGTTTCACAACTTTTAGCCATGTTCATAGTCACAGATAGCAGTCAATGCGTTAGCATAGTCTGGTGACAAATCACTCACTTGGCATTCATCTCAGCAATAACTGCCCTGATGTCCACGGTATTGAATCTCGTTTTCATCGTGACTTTATTTCTAGTTGCGATTAAAAGATAACGAACTATTGAGAAGACATCTATATATCACAATCGAAGCATAACGTAAACATTTCAAGCGCTGGTCTCACGTCAAGCACCTAAGCAACGCGCAGGCTGCTACAACACATGCGCAGTAGTGCCTATATTACGGAAAGCCTGGTGGAACAAAACAGACACATTTTTGGCATGACTATATTAACACATCAGAAATTTTAGATCCATGCGCGTAACCGCAGCGTGCATGAATCGTCCGTGCATATATATGCTCGAGGAGGAGCACATCACATTCATGCACACATGCACGTGTATGACACCTGCACGCGGAACCTGCGCAGAGTGTCATGGTAGTTTTTATTTGTTGATGTCAGAGAAATGGAATGAATTCCGTTTACCATCGTTCATTGTTGCTAAGGACTCTTCAAAGCTGTTAGGCTCGTAGTAGGCATTTGCTCTACCAATGGGGATTATATAATGATGCACTACTCAAACTGGCTTATTGGGGTGAAAAACAGAGCGTGCATTAGAAATGCATGTAAAACGCCTAACACCGAATGGGACAACAGAGGACATCCCGTGGAAATGCAGAAAAAGAACCCGACTAACGTTAACCGAAAGGCATCCGAGCTAGCGGTCGGCGTATCCCTTTGGAAAAAAGGTATTTGGACGAATTATGATTTGGTGAATAATGCGTAATTCTGCATCTGCGTGCAAAAAAAATGCGAGGCCTACGGCACACAATACCACTACGACTTTCATCTGAGGGTGATCTCGTTAATGCAATTATATGACTCGTTTTGGCATTTTGCAGCGATTTTTCTCCAGCGCCGTACAGAGTTGCACCGCGGGTCAGAGTTGAGGGCGAGGCGTGCTCGGTTACCACGGCAACGGTCAGCTAACAGGGCTCGCTGGCGGGCTAGGTTATTATCTGCGCGCGTGTGTGTGTTGCGTTTGTCAGATGGACGACTTCTACGTTTCGCTAAGCTATTAAATAAGCAATACTCGCGATGTGTCGCGAACACGTAAGATGGACAATCTACGTTTAAGCGACGAGAAGCATCTCAAACGTGATCTGCAGTGGAGCTAGCGAACCGCTCGGCGTCCCCCACGCGCGTCACCGGCGATGACAGGTCAGAGAGTAAACACTAAACAAACTTTAGGTTTTCTCATCTAACCCCGGCAACTCATTTTAATACGTTTAATACCGTTGAACTAAACCGCACACACAAATGTGTTTGTTAGATATACTTATAGCCTAATCTTAATGTTGTTTTTTTTGCAGGCTACACAATCATCAAGAAGATTGGGGAGGGAACATTTTCAGAGGTGGTGAAGACTCAAAGTGTGAAAGATGGAAAATTCTACGCGTGCAAAACCATGAAGCAGATGATCACCAGGTATTCAATCCATAATCACCATCACTCATTATCACGAAGTAGTGCGGAGTGGCCTCGACCCGCCGGGACGCCTGCAACTTAATACAGCAGCCCGACACCTGACAATCCTTACATCAAGGTGACCGTGTACCTTACAACCTGGGTGCTTCCAGAGTGCAGTTTGTCTTTGCATTTTAAATAGCTCGTCGTTTTTTTACCATGCTCATATAAAATTCATAGCAAATTCTGTGGCAAATGATCCAAGAGTTGGGTTAAAGTTGGTAATATTAATGACTGAAAGACTAATATGTATACAGTGCAATGTCATATGCAGCTGTAGTAGCAGCACTACCTTGTTATTAAAGCTGCACGTTTTTGTTTTTTTTAGTCTGGAGCAAGCAAACAACCTACGGGAGGTGCAGGCCATGAAGAGACTTAGCCCACATGCCAATATCATTCAGCTGCATGAGCTGATATTGTAAGTCCTCGTTGTTTTCCCCTCTTTGACCTAGTCCAGTGCAAGGTCAGTATACAACTATTGTGTATTTGTATACCAATTACCAATTCACATTCCATTCTTCAATGTTTTAGTGACAAAGAGTCTGGCACCCTGTCCTTGATTTGTGAACTGATGGACATGAACATGTATGAATTCATACAAGGTGAGTTTATATATAATATTATATAAATTGTAAGTATACAATTATGGAATCTAGTCTAATATGCATTACAACAAATGCCTACATTATACATATTAACTGTAATTAGAAAGCAAAAGGTATTGTGTAACCAATGGTTATAGTTCATTTGTAAATGAACATGCCAATTAATCTGAAAATATATATTCTATACTGAATAGTACTGAAAAAAATGATTATTGGTGTACCTTGTACCCATCATAGGTAGACAAACTCCAGTGCCTGAGAACACGATCAAACATTACCTGTACCAGCTTTGTAAATCTCTTGAGCATATGCACAGGTGGGTATAAATGCATCACTAGTCCAAATTAAATGTTGCGTGTGCTCGAGTTATTCTTTACCCCTCCTCTATATACACATTACAGATGTGGCATCTTTCACAGAGATGTGAAGCCAGAAAATATTCTCATTAAAGTAAGTGGCAATATTTTAAATGAAACTGATAGTTTGCGCCATATAGGACTGTCCTCATTCGTTGTACACTGCCCTTTGTAGCAAGACACCCTGAAGCTTGGAGACTTTGGCTCCTGCAGGAGTGTGTACTCCAAACCTCCGCACACAGAGTACATCTCCACCCGCTGGTACCGGGCCCCCGAGTGCCTGCTCACAGACGGCTACTACAGCCTTAAGATGGACGTCTGGAGCGCCGGCTGCGTCTTCTTTGAGATCATCAGGTACCCAAATACAAGGGTCGCTGCATTTGAACTGTGGCAATAGAGGTGGAATTTTGGAAGCCGTTAGTTGTTGTTTGTGGCAAATTAACTTGTATCCCTATGTGTAAAACAAGCAAATGAAGAGTTTATTATCAGGTCATTCAGGTTCATGTCTTGATGGAATAATACATAACCCAGCCTTTGTGGTTGTCATCATCAAAGCGACAAGGATTTTTGGCATGTTCTGTATGGACTGAATCATCACCAGCATGTTGTACGTCTTGATTGAACAATTCCTAAGCTTTTGTGGTTGTGTCATCGACAAGGCTATGCATGTTTGAACATTTGACACCACAGACTGATGATTTATAAATATATGTTCCAGCTTGAACCCTCTGTTCCCGGGATCAAATGAACTAGACCAGGTTGCCAAGATCCATGATGTACTGGGGACACCCGACAGCAGCGTCCTGCACAAGTTCAAGCAGTAAACTTCCATTTAGTCCCTAAATGTTGCTTGATCTTAACAAGTATTACAAAACATTAATGTTCCATAAAAAGACAAAATAATACTCACGTAGTTTTGTGGTAGGTCCCGGGCGATGTGTTTCGACTTCCCCCCTAAAAAGGGCAGTGGTATGTCCCGGCTCATCCCCAACTGTCCGGCGCCGGCCCTGTCCCTGCTGTACCAGATGCTGGCCTACGACCCCGATGAGCGCATCTCTGCACAGACGGCCTTGCAGCACACGTACTTCAGGGAGATCAGGTGGATTCCTTGACTATTCTTGATCTCTCTATAATGCTGATTCTACCATTTTCAGTGGGTAGATAATTTCCTTTATATAAAAAAACAAAAAAACAATGTATACTACACGGGCATCAGTTATAACCTGACTTCATTTGGCATCAACTGTAAAAACAAAGGGAAGAAAATCTACCATGTCTACCATTATAGAAACTTGGTTGTGCATTCTTTCTCTTTTTTGTTACTCCAATATTGATTAAATGTTTTGAACCTCTGCCTCACTTCAAGATAAAAGCCAAAAGTCACAAGATAAAAGCATCTAAATGATAATGTAAAGACTGCTAAACCTGTCAAATGTATAACTAATTCCACTGAAGTTATTTTTATTTCTTCACACCTTGGATTTCCCAGGCTGGCAGAGAAGAAAAGTGAGAGTCTGCTGAGGACTATTGAGGCGGTGGAGGCAGCGGAGACCGGTAAGATGCCTCATTCTATAGAGCACATCTGGCGGCCAGCCAGAATCGGCAGACAAGTGAGGGGAAGACACTCGAGACAGACATCTTTATTAAGCGTGAGTCAATCTTTACCCTTCTTATCTCCCCCCGCAACCATTTTTTAGACCCCACTTAGAATTTAGAAGAAGCTTCACATGTGACTTTCAGTAAATATATGATGTCATTTTTAGGAACAGGTCATTTATCTTGCTCAAAAATGCCTACAGCTAATTACGGACATTGTGGATCCAACCCAGAACCTTTCAGCTGGGAGTCAAACAGTATTAGTACACTATCCTGCCCCAGTCCAAATAAATCAAAAACATTCTGTTTGCAGCACAGCATAAAACATACAGAGCCCCTGATGAGACGCAACGTCCCCCACTATGCAGCCGAGTTACCCAAGCTCAACATGGTGGTCCCGGGACCCCAGGTTACCTACCAAGCCTCCACGGTGCCTCCTCTCGCTGGGGTCCACCGGAACTCACTGCCTGCCATCTCCACCAAGAAGTGCCACTCGCGGTTGGCCAAGGTAAGACGCATTAATTAGTCCTACATGTGAGTGGGTGGAGCTTGGATGAAAGATCCCTGTAGTGTGGTTTAATAAGAGGATTTGAATGGGCATTCAAGCTGTGTTTCCCCTCCTTGCAGCCCAGGGATGAGTCACACCGTGCCGGGTTCAAGACCTACTACATGCCACCTCTAGACAGAAAACGTGGAGGCTACTGAGGGAGAGCCAACCAACCCCAGCGGGCTCAGAAAGACAAAATAAAGCTTTTTTTTACCTCTTCATGTGGGATGGCGAGAAGATATTGTTCGGACAGGGCTGCTTCTGTGTTGGACAGCATCGCAAACAAATGGGTTTAAACGAGATACAAGCTGAATGTGTGACATTTACAAGAATTACAAAAAAGCAAACTTGATTTTTTTTTACTGAGGTTTTGTACCATGTCCCCCGATGTTAGCATAACAGTAATATATTAGAGTTAAAGTTCCAATTCAGACTATTACAGAATATAAACAGGAGAAGGGTCTTGTTTCCCAATTCTATGTTGCAAGGGTATCAATCAAGTAAAACAATAAATGCTAAATATGAAGGGTTTTGTTCGCAAGTTCTTATGCACTGCAAATCAACTTGACTAGCACAGCACATCCACATATTGAGAAACCTTTACACGCAGTACTTCTTTAACCACACTAAATACCCATGTGGAAGAAAATGTGTGAATTCCTGAGGAATTGAAAACATGAATGAAAAACAATTGTACCAGAAATACAGCTTACACAGAGACAAAATATAAGTGCAATTTTTATACTCTTAAGGCATTATGGCGTAACAAATGTAGTGCTGAATGCCAGTTACAACAGAGCGTGACTAAATATAAACTAAATTGTTTTGGACATTTAGCATGAAAACGTGCCAGGTCTCATTTGTTTGAGGTCTCTATTGGCCTGCAGCAACAACAACAAAAAGTTTCAAGTAAAGGTCTCGACACAAAAAGGAACATTGTTGAGAACACGAGAATCATATGATTTTTTTTTAATGAAGAATAAATTGTTACGTGTAAAATGTTAAACACATTAATCAAAAATGTATTCCATCTTTCTGTCTCCTAGTTAATGTATAGGGTCATTCGACTCATCTTGGCAGTAATTGGTCATTCAAAAAAAAAAAAGTAAACAAAAACAGCTGGACAAGCCCTGCTGGTTGTCTACTGTTCCATAGCACTTCTGATTATAGATAATAAACTCTTCACCACATCATGAGTCTGTTCTTATTTGTGGCTAGCAAAATGATGGGGTTACGAACCTCAAAATACTTTTCTAAAAAGCAGTTTTAAACCGAGAATCTCTTGAAACCCTGGAAGACTTTCATCTGCGAGTCCCATCTGGATAGCGTGGGCCGATACGTGACCATGTCATCATTTTTTCACCACCATGGGGTATTTCAAATAATTTAGAAAATGTACATGTGAGTGGACCTTGAACTCAAACAAAATAAAAAGAACAGAAACCCATGTATTCAAGATTATTTTAATATTATTAATATGTATACTTTAGGCTTTAGAAATATAAGTATCAATGACAAAACTTCACTGGAGTAATGGTCTTTTGCTTAGGCCCCCATCAGTTCACTGAATTACAATATACACATTATGATACAGAGCAGATTGGAATCTGAAATATTAATATAAATGTTTCAATAGATAGTTTCATAATTTTTCTCACCTACTGTATTAGCCGTATGTGAGTAATGAGCACGCTCAAAAATGTAAAGCCATCTTTTTCTAAACTAATTTTAAGTGCAAACTTGTTTTTTTTTCTTTCCTTTAAAAAGACTATGATTGCAGCATCCAGCTTATAGAGTCAGGTTTCAAGACTGAGGGTGTTTTAAGCCGAGTGCAACAAGGCGGTCCTCAACTCTCTTGCTTGTTCCTTTATAGTAGTTATAAAAACAAAGAAAATAACTAAAATCAGTGCAAAGTCGTTTGTAGGGATATTCTACCGAGTGGTGTTTGAATGTGAATTAATGCAAATTCTAAGATGCCTGTTGGTTATAAAAAGGTCAGTTCACACACAATCATATATACGTACGTGTGTATAATATATTATTTATTTAACA